>DWDT01003147.1:0-12693 GCA_018245595.1 Microceris scylla | reverse complement strand
ACGTGGGAGTGTTCTGCATTCCTCTGCCTACCTCTTCGGAGATTACAGGCGTGAAGTTACGTTTTTAATATCATCTCATCAATCGGTACGACAGACGCGGATACTAACCACTATACTACTGAGGAAAAGAAAGGGACGAGGAAACTGCAACAAGGCTAAAATGGACAGCCACAGAGACGAAGACAGTTAAAAGATCAACTTGCTCCTGTTCAAACAATGACGACTAAGATGGATAAACTGGTATATGTACAGATCCCCCACACACGGTCATACGACGAAGTGTCCAAGATAAACGTCAATAAATTAACGCGACAACTGCGCAGATATTGTTGCTCCATGATGTCATGCCGCTCAGATAGATATTCATAATGCTTGATAACATCCCGCGCGAAGTATACTTTATATTTCTTAATGACAACAGCAGTAAACAAAATGCTATTAAGTTTTTATTGTTACATCAACATCATTATTAACCCTTCAAGTTTTCCGCCGTTGGACTCGGGTCTCGTCGTAAGTAATATTTTACCATTTAAGTTTAAGCGTTTTACCGACTCAACAAAGCATACGCGCTTTAGAATACATAACATTTATAAGGTGTGCAGGTTTTCTCATATGTGAGTGAGATCTTACTTAATATTATTAAGATTTTCATTTATTACCGTCTTTGTGATGAACAAGACTTTTTCATGTTACATGTTATGATAAGGGGTGTAAAGCCCAAGCCAACTTTACCTACACGTGGTGCACCCTGCTATAACAGACGAAGCACTGACGACCGGCTGATTGCAGTATAGCCGCAGCCTAAATTGGCACGGCTAAATGCCCTGGCCGCTGACGGGTAGCAGCGTCGACCTATGTCCAGCAGTGGACTAAGATAGGTTGATGATGCTGATGATGATGATGTTATAATAAATTCTAAATTGACCTGTAGAACTACACGTAAATATTGGCAGCATTGATTGTCCTACAAATACTCGGATCATACTCTGCACCTGAATGAAAAGACTTCTGAAATCCTCACTTCCTCCCTTCTTCTTCTCTGACACGATTTAATTATGGTACATTACTTACACTTTACCAAATCACTCATTCATACCCACTGACGGTAATTGTTGAATTGGTTGGAAAGAATATCTATACATTAGACTCACGAGTGACAAATTACGTTTTGTTTCTGCCTTCTTTTCAAGTACCAATACGCAGACTGATAACTTAAATAAAACTTGTTCCAGAGATCTTAATTTTTAAGTTAGCAATAAAAATAAACAGAGACAGACAAGAGTTAAAAGATAATAATATTCGACCTACACAAAGACTTTAATCCTACAAGCCTACTATCAACAGTACGGAAGGCGAGCTTAGGGCGATTTTAAATGAGGTTGTATTCGATGCGAATCTTGTATTTTAAAATAATAATGAAGATAATTAAAATTAAAGAGAATTGACTGCCTCGCTGGTTGAGTGGTTGCAAGAGCGACTGTCAATCGGGAAGTCTTGGGTTTAAATCACGGGTCGAGTATGGATCTGTGCCCGGTATATGCCATTAGGATCACCACCTATTCCATGGAACGTAAACGTAACTGGTGAAACGTGGGAGTATACTACACTCTTCTTCCTACCTATTCGGGGATCATAGGCGTGATGCCGCGTTTAATAAAGATAATTCAATATCTTCATCAGCCCGTCTGCTAGATATCGGCCTTCCCCGAGGGACATTTGCATATAATAAATAATAAAAATTATAGATATTATCTGAAGTAAAAAATCATTATTATTATTTTTATATCATTAAACCAGATCCTTTGCGGAGAAGACTTAGAACACCGAGTGCCAAATATCTTAATCCATACAGACAGGATTTGCTTCTTCAGCATTTATCACTCTTTATATACGAAACGCAAACATATTGAAAAATTCACTTCACGTCCAGTCAACTCCTCTTTTTATCCTTGCATTGTCCTTTATTTCATGTGAACGTGTAAACATTTTACATGTAACCTCATTCTGTTAATCTGCTTTCAAAATGTTTATTTTTCTGTAATTTCGCAATGTGTCCAATACATCAGTAAGCAAAAGATCTCAATTAGGCCATAATCGTCATATTTGGGTCAATTACTGTGCCACATGTGAATTTGTATCCGATAAATGATATTGCAATGAGAAATTTAAATTTTTAATCGCAATGATACAATCGCAAAACGAACCGAAGCAATATGTACACGTCCTTATGTTATTAACAGTACGGTATTACGACTATTCGAAGGTCAAACACATACGTAATGCTCCATAAGAGTTCGGAACGACAAATCGTAAATTGTTTAGTGCGATTGCGTTCCCATGCACTTTGTTGGCTTTTGACATCATTAATTTACCGTGAAATAACAAATCCGTTGAGTAAGAGAAAGAGAGAGACAAAAGTGAGAGAGTTAGGGATAGGGACAGGCAGGCTCACCTATGTTATGCTCTCATAAATGGGACAGGCAGGCTCACCTATGTTATGAGAGATATACTTGTATAATCTCAAAGTAGTATTCTAACATATTCTGATATGTCACACTGATGCTCACAAACCATCAACTACCTTATAGTTACCGCTTTGGACTCCTCTTTGTTTTTGGTTTCTATTAAGAACGTAAATGTTAATCGACCACGGGTTGGGGTACTTAATACACCTTTGAAGGCAATATGTGCGATTCACGACCATGTAAGTTTCATCACGGTTCGTACTTGGAAGAAACACATAAGATGGTAACATCAGTAAGATGCTTGATATGGAATCGAACTGCGGACTCCCGGAGTGGAGAGATGAAAATGTATGTAAATCAATCAACTGCTTCATAGTTTAGAACAGAGTCCACACACGCTAAGCCATATAAATGTTGTTATAGTTGTTAAGTTTACGCTATTAATGAAATCTCATCGGAATCCTTATCAGTATAATATATTTATAATGTAGTTCATCGGTCGTTCGGTTATCGTAACACAGGCACAAATGGGCGTGTTTGGAAGTGTTATGAATTTTTTTTTGTTATTTTCCTATTACTATATACTCCTATATACTTATACTTATGTAATACTACAGTAAGGGATGCAAGAGCATACATGTTTAACTAAATACACACGCACACATACACATATTCACACACACACAAAAACAACAAATATACATAAGAGAGAGAACACACTTAAATAAACGAACTCCACGTACATTAATATGAATATACAAAATTCTGATTAATAAAAATATCATCAAATATTAAATGGCAATCCGGTCCGATGGAATGACGATCTGCGAAAGGCTGCAGGCAGATGCTGCATGCGACCAGCCGGGAACAGGGCACGATGGCGCTCATTGGCAGAGGCCTATGTCCAGGAGTGGATTGAGATAGGCAGATGATGATGATGAAATGGCATCATTAAAAGGTTTTACCATTTCAGTGTCCGTCGCAATTCCAGCGTACGATTTAACTCGGAACAGCTGTAAGAGAACCTCGTTAGAGGCCAGTGGGTGGTTAAAGTAGCCAAAAAAACCAGCTGTAACTAGAGACCGGAGAGGAGACGCGCGTACGAAGGGTTACGTAACCGATAATTTTGTACGTACATAGGTATTTGGTCGCTGGCTAAAACTTAGTAATCGTACGTGTTACGTAAAGGATGAACGCTTGCAATAAGTGCGGTCCGATATTCGCTGATAGCCTCTTCACTTCTATAACGATAACTGTGTAGTAACATGATGTAGAGAATAAAATATGTTCGCCATTTAGGTACAGTGTGAGCACATACTATATTTTTAAGATAAGATCATTTTGTTTACCTTCTACGTTTATTTCGGAATGAGACTTGGGTGACTTAAGTATGAGGACGCGTTAGCCTAGACAAGGCTATTCGTTTCCATTTAAATTTATGTCATTGTTAACATATAACATTATTCTTGACTTACTTCATAATTAAATGGATTGATTGTATTTGTTTTGATTGACTGTATAATTAATTAATAATTTATTGATTATAGCTTGATGTAGCAAACTGGTGTATAAATTCTTCTCTTTTTGTTCATGTTTGTCTGTTTGTTGGCTCGTCGTGCGAAAAACTAACGGATCGGTATACGCAAAACATGTTGCAAATTTACTGTGTTTTCTTTCACAGTTTCAACAAAACGGAGTTTCGAAAGTTCTAGAACACTGGCACCTTATGTCTTATGTCATTGGAGTATCGCGTGCATAATACTTAGCTTCTGAACATACTCCATATATAATTTGGAGAAAACCTTCAAATTTAAATGGTCAATTAACATTCGTTTACGAATAGAGCATACTAACACTAATATTGAACATTCTCGTCCTCGCCTATGCACGATATTGATGGAGTTTATTGAATATACACACGTTTCGCGTGTATATACATACATATTATATATGACATATATTAATAATGCAAGTAAATCTATATCTATATAATATAATCTAAAATGATAGTATAAATTTAAAGAAAAGACACATATTAAAATAGCTTTTTTCTTCAAATGAATTCATGAGAATATACGTAATAATTAAAAGAAAAACGGAAACACATAACTACATTCAGTTCCATCGAAATCATGACGCTTTCCAACCTTTGTATATACACATGTGTGTATTGTGCGTACCATTCGTTAATGTTTCTTTCGACACGCGCTGGAGCAAAGTGGGCAACGGTGGATATTGGATACACCCAGCAGTGGATACGTAAAGAAAATAGCAATCATTACTACTATATGGCTAAAGGAGGCCGCGAGCGGGCCAAGTATAAAAATAAAAGTACAGTAAAAAAGTTTACCTCACCTAAACAACGAAATCCTAAGCGTCGATCGTGCAACACCTGAGTTCCATTACGTACGTATTTACATTACATTTCTCGATCACATTTGAATGTTAAAATATTCAAAAGAGACAACCCGCGGCGAGGCAACAGCCTCGTCGGGATTTGTATCACGTAGTACCTACAGCATGTATATACATGCATTCCTAGTTCTGTACATACGCTTTAAGCGACCGTACAGAATAGATTAGTTCATCCATTAAAAATGTACTTGGCATTGGCAGTTTTATAAATACGTAAGAGGTCTAAAATTGGCGCAAAATGTTTACCACTGGCCACCCGACGTGACGGGATAAACCTGGACAAGGGTGGTGGAGAAGGGGAGGGTATTTTAGAAACGCATGTACGCTTCTGTAAGGCCATGCTGTCACAAGAACTCCGGTTCAATTTGAAATAAGATTATAAGTGGATTACATGTATCATCTACATAACATAAAGGCCTGGGGTTGTGCGCGCATTACAGTAAAACTACTGGAAAGATTTCAATTAAGTCTTCTAAGTTTTATTAATTGTTAGACAATCGGGCCTTATCTAAAAAATATTGCGCTATCTTCATTCAATTTAACGTTAAGTCTTAAATAACACGGTCAAGTAACTTTATTTATAAACAATAAAACTAAAAACATTGTTCATAAATAACATTCATAAGCAAAGCATAGTTTGTCTTCCGATATTTTTGACTGTTTTTTCCTCTAGACATAAAATCCACTGTTAATATAATGAATAAGCAATGCAAACGAAATCTTAGGTATTAGCTAGTGAGTAATGTAATGTTGTGGACATTTAAATAAAAATAACTAAATAAAAATACAACATAAAAAAGAAAAACATCACCTTGTATAATCCATACAACTTTTATTGCAATAACTGTTATGCAACCAAGTTGGACAAGCACAGAGAGCGTCTCAACGAAGTCTTTCCAACAAAGAGCTTTGAAAGCTCGAGCTCAATTTTCTCAAGAGGAATAAGAGATGAATGAGAGAAAACAAATAGTCCGTAGAGCTTTGTGACCAAACGACCATTAAGTGGCTAGATTATTTGAAAAATTTAACGTTTTATTTAAAACTTAACGTATTAGAGACGACAATTTTGAAAAAAATCACTACGAATCGACTATTTTGAGAACAGCTGAAAACTATGCATGACAAGTCGTAGAGACGAACTTATAGATATGAAATCAAACGACCCACTAATAGCACTCCATTCATGTTATAAACGGAGCAGTAATCGCCGTTTCCGTGTAGCGCAGTAAACAAAGTGCATTCTCGCCGCACGCTGTATAAGGCGAATGCAAACCACCTGCATACCGTTGCGACATAAACGTCTTGTATATTTTATTGGATACAGAATAGGAAGTTATTCTAACGCCGTCGATATATGGTGCTCTGTCATATTACGTGGTTCTTCCGGACAGTATGAGGTCGTTTTTTTCCTCATTATATTGTATTAAAGACTGGTAATTGGCAAACTGATTTCAAACACCCAACCTCTTATGAAATAGCCTATTAGTCTGTTAGTAAGAAGCGCTGACTGCTGGAGGCAGAGGTTGTATGTTTCATTGAGAAGATACTGTTGGATGATGACCACATAAGTGTTTGTCCTGCAGCTGTGTATGCAAAATGTGTATTGTATATCTCTGGTAATCATAATACAGTCTTTGTATATTTTAGAATCAGATGGTTGTACGTGAATTGCTCGAAGTTTATCATTACTACTTCGTAACCAAATCTGTCTTAAACATCTTCACAAGCGGAAGACTTTAACAAGCTTATCACTTCTGAGATTAAGATTGCAATGTCATTAATCTGTGTATCTACATCATATATTTACCCAACAATCTAAACCTTCTAGCAAGCAAGCAAGCTTCTAATCCATAGCAATATTAATAACGGCACCTGGTGCAGCTACAAACTACAAAGGATGTTGGATTGATTAGGATTCAGTCAGCCGAACGATGCCATTCAATTAGGACTACCCACCCTAAAACGGATGTAGGGATTGATTGAGGTACATTTTCCATTTACAATTGTACCTACCGTTGACCGCAAGTTGGGGAGAGGAGTGGGGGTCATTTACAGGGAAATCAGTAGTTTGTTAAATTTGGATAAGTCCTATTCGTTGACACAGTAATAATGACGCCGGCAATGCTAATTAGGACTCGCGATGCTCATAGAGCGTAGCTAGTCCGCTAACCAAATGGGGTCCAATAGTGAAACCGTAAAGGGTTGAAGATGATATATGTATAGTACTTTAAATATTGACAACTTTTGTCTGCACCAAAAACGAACAATCAATCGTAACGAAATGTAGTGTGGTAATAAATTCAACTTACAGAATTCCATTAAAGGTTCTGTATTTTCTCATTCTAACAGGAAAGCGAACGAAACCACAAAGCAACTGGTGAGCATAGTAATTTTTCAATTGACATCAAAGCGTTACATCTTAGGCGTAAAAAGAAACGCTATTTCGTAACCGTAATTAAATTTGAATATTGCTCAACATTACATAATCGAACCGGCGACCTTTGGTGGGGCACCAAAACTAAAACCCACACGTGCAATCACGCCAATGCTGTATCAGGTGGTATTTTAAATGCAGAACGATAGGTATGATGGTGGGCAGTGGCACCTACAAATCATGAGATGGTCCAGGTTTGTACCGTCGGCCTAATTATCATCATAAAATCAAGTCTGAATTTCAACAAAGGGGTAGGTAGATAAGTTAACCAGTTAGATTGATTATAGATTTGTCTTTGGTTTTATTTCAAATTGCGACAGCTCAATTCTTCTAATCAGTCACTTCTATAATACCGTGTATATATAAATCATCACATAGTGTGGCGACGCGTCGCCACGCCAACGATGGATTTTACCCACGGCTATAGATGTTTCACATCAATATTTCACAACTATATACAACAGAACGAACACACGTGCGCATCTAACAAAATATTTGTCATGAATGAAAATGGAAACTACAGCCTCCGGTGCGAACCTTCCGTTCAAGGTCACCGACAGCTAAACCAATAAGCATGTCGAAACGCATACTACTACCATCTGTTGATAAGAAGCTATGTAAGTACATATGTAAAAAACTCACACACACAAACAATAATAAAACTTGTAACAATAACAATCAGAAACGAGCAATATAATAAATAATATGACACGTTGCGTCTAACACATAAAACGGTTCGTTTTCCCCGATAAGAGAAAAGTCGGTAAAGGTGTATTCAGATCAAAGCATTATTCGCATTCTCAATCGCTTGGCAACCATCATTATAAAATTTATTGACTATAAGGATAACACATTACAGTGATTTTCAACAAACGTAACATCACGCCGGTAATCACCGAAGGGAGAGGCAGAAGAGTATAGTACACTCCTACGCTTCACCACATTCCCACAACGCAGAGGCAGGCCACCGGGGAGGTTTTAGTGCGGTACGAATCCCACATAACCCGTTATTTCTCCCAGGATATCGGGTACCTTTTAAAGGTTTCCCCCTCGATAAAAAAAAAGAAAAGGATGGGTATGCTACCTGATAGTAAGACGTTATCATCGCCTATGGACTTTTGCAACAGCCGATATGCGGCCAATGATTTGCCGGCTTTAAAGGAGAGCTCCTTTTATACTTCTCTTAAAGAGTCCCATGTAATGGCGCTACGGGAAAACATGAGATGTTAGGGCGTATATATATATACGCAAGCGATATAGCGCTCATATCTGGATAGACTCTAAGATTGGTAATTATACACGCATGAGAGTAAACATGCAGAGACACTTGATAACGCTCAGAGCAAACGTTTAGAAAACACGTAGATATCAGCTGAGAGGCCGCGGGGTGCGCAGTGTCCTAATTCTCATATCCATATCAAATTATCATAAAAGTTATCGTCATAGATCCAACCCCAAATCCCCGAAGGAAGACACGTCAACCATTAAACATACTTAAGATGTTACTTAACAAAATACTATTACTGTTATTAACAGTTTTAATGTAACAATATGTAACTCTCATTAAAATTTGAAATGTTTCCGTTTTAAAGAAATGCAACTATTAGAATGGCATATTGTCAGACTGCATCGGGGAAAGGGATGGGGCGGAGAGGGGGTTGTTAAACGTGTATCTAACTAGCTGTTACAAGTCCGCTTCGCTGAGCGTAACTAAAAGAGTTAGACAATAAATTGCTTCTAGTGTTCTGTTTTATTTCTATTTAAAATAAGCTCTATTATTTCATTGCTCTTATAATATAATGGACAGGTGTCCAAATTACGAATAGATTATGAATTTGAAATTTCGATTTCTAACAAGCCGGGAATCGAACCCGAATCTTTTCGAACAGTAGAAATGCTTGATGATCGTCGGACTAACTATAATCAATCAGTAATAACAAAATAGATATATATGTATATAATAAACATCGCCTAAACACAACTCACTAATTGTCTACACCACCCAGAAGCGAACTTGTAACTCTTTTCATCTCATTCATGTAATTATTCTACGTCAGTGGTACTTCTCCAGATCCCATTACTGCTTTCATTTGAAAAGAGACTGCAGTTAACTGCAATAATAAAACCACTTACTTCATCATCATCAACATCAACATGAGCCTATCTCAGTCCACTGCTGGACATAGGCCTCCCTAATGAGCGCCATCGCGCTTACTTACTTACTGCTAATACAATTAAGCTAACTGTCAATAAGATTCCTATTACTTCAGTCCTATTCGAAATCGACGGCAGGTGCCAGTGGGCAGCAACAACCAGGATCGACTGTTACCTGCTTTTTCATACTATGCTCTCACATAAAAGTAACAGTTACTATGAAGCTGAAACTCAAGCCAATTAACAATTAATTACAATCAAACAACCTTAATAACAAATGCACCGATAGTCCATCTACCCTCATATTAGCACCCTTTCATCTACGTAACGACCGAATACGATATATTATGTCAAATTCCTATCACTCATTGTGCTACTGAAATATAAATTTAGAAAGTTTTTTTTTTAAATTTGAACCCTGTTAGAAAGTCGAAAGCACCACCAGTCGAAAGCACCATCAATGAAATATCACATCATTATCACTAAACGTGATGTGTCTCTGTAACATTGTACATTTGAAATACATACATCGTAATCTTTTAAATACACCGAGTTTCATATAGTACAGCGTGTGCTAACATTATTCAAGTTGGGTGTTAATTACTTTATAAATAAGAATTCAAAAATATTTATTATTCAAAGGAATTACAAAAAGAAACTCACTTGGATGAGAAATTAAATTACATACATACGTTTACGCGAACCAAATTAATTTGATCGTATTTCGTATATGAACTTTAAAGTAGTTGAATGGTTTTATAACGGACTGTTTTTACGTACTTATTGATTACTTAATAAAAAATAAACACTTAAAGTTGACACTGAAAACCGAAATTTTTTATGAGACACCCTTAAATGTTAGATCAGTTTCATTTGGATGCTGATGAATAGTTTTCAAGTTACGTTTAACGCTTCCGAAAATGATGTATTTGATTGTTATTACTTACATATATGTATATGTGTTTATATAGAATATAAAGCTTCACATGATTTTTTCCACTGGACGGTTATTACAATGAAAAGAACGTTCGTGTATGTTGTTTTTTTTTCCGTTGCCGTCTCGTTATGTTAATACTGTCTTGAACACAGTTAATGATAAAAAATGTACACGAACATTCCTAATTAGGATGGATTATGAACAAATTTATATACATACTACGTGTACGAATATGCGTTTATTTAAACCATTTTATAAGTCTCTGTAATAGAACAAAGCTTCCTTTTTTATCAAATGTTAAAAATATAAAAAAAACTCTTAATACGGATTCTATCGTCTATTCTACAGTTGCTAACAAATACTGATATACTCCAATACATTCTTGGAATTGCCTTATTTGCAGGTAGTACACCCAAACCTCTAAGATCCTACCTATTGGGTAGACAGTGTATATTGGAGTAGATGTGATTCTAACTCACCTACCCCCATACAGATAATAATTAACATTAGAAATCTGTCTTAGCGCATATCGAAATACATCACCATTGCAATAATCTCATCTGTACAAACAACGACACCTCCACAGCACGACAGCTCACTTTGACACCGTCAGTCACTAACAGAAAAAAACATGCAACGCAACGAACACTATACAAAACCACAGTACTGCAATTTACACATGCTCATTAGAAGGCGTAACGAAATATTACAAATCAATTCCGACATACGTATACTCATACATTTATATTACTGAACGCATATATGTGAGCGTATTGAGGACTATAGATCACACTTTTACGTTAGTAACACACGCGAATTAAAACTGGCTCTTTCTAATTGGGAGCGAATTTCCTTCGAGTTGGCGAATCTCGGCACGTCCGCGTCGCATGGCGGTCGGACGGTAACTGATCACTTAACCGCTCGGCTCAGCCGGGTGGGAGTGAGATGTTGAGGTATACGTTCCAATGTTGACCAGCGAACAGTGGCGATATAATAATTTTCTATTTGTCACTACGAATATGTGACACCAGATTATTATTAGATATTATTTTAAACGAATGTTAATGGATGATGTTGCTGAAGGAGACCGGACCTCATATATAACTATCTTAATTAAATACATCAAATATTGATTAACAGTCAGACGACTCTGCAATTTACTTTCGTGTATGAAAATAATGTTGACAGTATTCAAATTTCATTTATTCAAAATTGGTTCATAAGAACACTTTTTGTACGTCAAAATGATGCTACCACCGCTTCGAAAGATGCTTCACTATGGAGAAGAAGCGGCGAAAGAAACTCCATAGGTGTGCTTATTACTGTGTGGTGTGCGCTTATTAGTAATAAAAGAAGTTTTTATTGACATACATTTTTAAAGACGTTTTCCTAAAAATATCATTAGTATATTATTTTAGTTTAATAAGCATGAGTAAAAAATTGTCCTGGTAAAATTAAAACATAACATTATTTTTTGCGAGTTGAAAATATCGTAGGCAGTAAAATGTCTGTCATAAGATTTGGGTAAGTATATTATAAATATAAAACATATTTAGCATACAGTTTCAAATGGAATAAAAAATATATTTCCTTTGTTTTCATTCTTTACAACATTACGTGAGACTGTTTCGTTGGTTGAGTTGGATTGGAAACATCATTGCTGACCGAGCTTCGACCCGGGTTCTGTTCGCGGGATATTTCTGACTTACAGTTTCTAATAGTGGATCGGAGTTCTGATTTGTGTTTGATATTTAGCAACAGGCTCATCTCGTATTCCATTATGGGATGTATAAACATAACTGGTGAGAAACGGGAGTGTACTACACTCCTCTGCCTAAGCCTTCGGGGAATAACGCCATGAAAGTTAAAAGTGACATATATGTACATGTACATATGTGGTAAGCCTATATAATATGATCATCGTCATCATCACGACTGTCATGAGCAACTGCTTTATTATTCTTTTATTGAACATAGATTTTTAATAAAATTAGAAGTACAGAGAATTAATCAAATTCTTTCTTATTATAGGTATTATGAGGAAAATATCTAACAGGAAATACGGTAGAAATATAAAAAAGCGTTATAAATATTGTAGCGAACTCTGAATTTAAGTATTACACGATTCGTCGTTAATACAAATACCGGACGGTCTTATATTAAGAATATTGATCGTAATGCTTGAGTAATAGCGAAAAACACACTGTTTGATTCGACGAACGCTTTAGGCGCCGTACAAACGTAGATATAACTCGCTGAAATTAATTAGTCACCTCGTTTTCACAACG
>DWDT01003146.1:0-12694 GCA_018245595.1 Microceris scylla | reverse complement strand
AGTGATAGCCTAAGCCTGGTTAAGAATTCAGCCCCTCACTTCGGGGGTGCTGGGTGGATCCATGGCCCGCATCTCTTTACATAAGTGCGTTTTAAATTTAAATATCATTTGCTAACGGTGAAGGAAAACATCGTGAGGAAACCTACACATCTTAGAATTTATAAAAAAAAAATTCTAGGGTGTGTGAAGTCTGCTAACCCGCACTTGGCTAGCGTGGCAGACTATGGCCTCAACCCTCTCAATATGAGAGGAGACCCATATTCCAACAGTAGAATTATAATGGGTCGATTATTTCTTTTAGGTACCCTTCGCATCAGAAAAAGTCCTTATATTCCATTCGAAATATTGGTACATTTCACACGCCCTTGACGAGAACCGTTAAACATGTGATGTATATTTGTGTATAGATGACGCATTGATATTAAAGTTCCGGGCTATTTTTGTATAATAAGAGATCATACATTTTTCGTTTATTATTATGGATTTTTAATTTGCAAATAATCATGTCCGAAGACATGTTATTCTCTATAAAAATATTTTCGTGTTTAGCACCTGACGTCGCTTCCGTGGAACGAAAGCCGCCTTGCGCGCCGGTCGCTCTCGATCGAGGGGCTCGCGTAACCAGTAATGTGTTTTGTAACACGATCGGCCGACTGACAGCCGGTGTGATAAGTCGCTGAGCTACCGCCGTCACACGTCCACTTCTGAGCGGTGACGCACACGGTGATGTGATACGTCCATCACACTCAACGCGGCCCGTCAACCCAGCTGTCTCTGCGTGAAGACTTTCATTTTAGCCATTGTTACTGTTACTGTCAATATTTATTAGTTTGTCGTTAATGTTTAAACTTTCATATCCCTTATATTTCGGTGACATTTTTGCCCTGTGAGCAATGTACTTGATATATCCATGACATAGTGTATCTAAAATAAAAATGTAATCATGTAATTATTGTGCTCTGGTGTTCGGCTCACCACGGTATGGCACATAGGTACGGCTGCATGGCCTGGCCGTTGATGGAAAGCAGCTTAGATGATGCGAGAAGCTATCCTCTATTCCCAGTTCCGCATGCCCAGCGTGAGGATTATGGGCATAAACCTCTCAGGCGATCTAGACTACGATCATGATGTACTTATTATTATTATTTAAACTGCCTTTTATTGTACGTCACACTTAAAAGAGGTTTTGTCTAAACGTTGTTACGTGTATGAAACTTATATAACAATCACAATAGCTGTATTTCCTCTTGTAAAACAAGATCTTTTTAAGTTCAGGAAAAAGACACGGGTACGTAAACAAGAATGAACACAAGTGTTTTGGCGTGTTATATAAAATAATGAAGATTTCAAGAAGGGAACCTGTCTTGTTATATAACGAATGACAGTATAATTATTCTAAATGTTGCTACCACGTAACATACCCATACGTCAATACGACGCTTGATGAGAACGGGAAAAAACACGCAAGTTTTCGTATGATTTATGCGTAGTCTATTAACATTGCATTAGAATTATTCGTTCAAATCCGCAACGTGATGAGGCTATTAATATTTTTAATCTACCAACAACGTGGTGTGGAGCGGGATTTTTAATACATTATATTAATAGGTAAGCCATTAATCTAGCCTGTGTTGTATGGAGTCGTTACCGACAGTTACCATCGCACGTTATTTAGCTAATGTCATTCAAGTACATTGGGTTTGAGACTTGCTTGTACATGTATTGAAGATAAAATAACCGATTAGATTAATGGTATAAACGTATATGGTTGTCTCTGAAAATTAGATACGAGATAGATGTAACCAAGGCAACACTCAAAATACTTGAGCCTCATAAGTGTCCGAAATTATTTGACCGTGAGTCCATTGCAAGAACAGGAAATTATTGTAATAAGAATTGGACCTAAATTTTCAATGTTTTGGTTTTTTTTATTTATTGCTTCAATATGTTTAAGAAACGATGCTTAAAAATATGAAAGTTAAAGTCAGATAAGAAAGACCATTTTTACTATTAACACAAGAATTCCATAATAACACGAGACCGGTTTGTACATTTTTTCATATTGTACATTTTCTCTAATTTTCTTGGTTAGTTCCTTTGGTTTTACCATAAGCTTAAACTCGTTTGCAATTCACAGTGACTCAGGCCTTGTAGAGGAAAGTCAGCAAGTTTTAGTTACCAGATGTTGCGTAAGATTCACCTAAACCAATATCCTTGTTTGCGTAACAGCGAATCCGATGTGAAATGTTGGATTCTCAGCTAGGGAGCTCGTTGTCTGCAGTTGTCTTTGTACTCATATAGATATACCTTTACTCATATTTGAAATATTGAATTGTAAATCAATCGAAGTTGCTTTTACCAATGATCGCGTTTTCCTATTTCTTAAATGATGAGAAGTCTTTGAACTGATTCTCTTCAGCTCCACATAATCCGAAACAAATTAATCTTTGCCACAATCAAAATTATGTTCGAATCGTTTATAAAACTGCTTTAAACTTTCAATATTTATTTACAGTTTATAAAAAGATTTGTGTGTTCTCTTCTCCCAGAGTGGAATTTCCCTAAGTTGAAGTAAATATTATTTAACTGAAGTAAACTTGGCTCTTTGCCAACACTGCTTGCCATTAACATATTTTAGTGAGATTTTGCCATGAAGTCGTATATTACGGTCTACGTTTGGAATTCAGTTTACCAATTCATTGTAACAGGTACAATTTAGTATATTATTTAATCAATATGTGCATTGTAGAATTTATATTGCAATAAGAGGAAAAGTACCCGTGTACTTATGTTTATTGAGGCACACGCTAGAACCGAGCAATTAGTTGCACTTTATTACCATTATCTCCGTTTCAAGAGAATTGTGCATATAATTATATATATACATATGTAAATATAACCTTTATGTACAGTAAATCCATCATCACGTTTGTGGTTTGGTAGCAAAGATGACAGTGAAACAAACCGTTCGTTTTTCTCAGTATTACATTATTATTAATTATGATCGCTCGCCTCGTTTATGACTTCATCGGCTGCCCGCTGAACAGTTGAATGACGTGATCGCTAAGAAAGTTTCCCTTTACAGTACCGCCAAGTATACAAATCGGTGTTGTAAACGAAATTTTACAACGCGACTAAAGACAAAAAAGACACCAAAAAAAAAGAGCTAAACGGGACCGAAAAGTAAAAGTTGATCATAAAACTTGATGGTTGTAACTGGTTTGAATGCCGTTATCCTTCCAACGAGGCGGGCCTCACGGAAACGAATGAACTAAATACAAAATCTACACGACAAAAACAAAACAGGACAGGACAGCTCGTAGAAAAAAGGGCAATAAAGCGGAAAGTTGTGATGGTCAATAGATACGTAAGGACGGGCTTAGATATTGAAATGGAAACTGACTGATGTGTTGCAAGAGATAAAAGTAATATCTTGTATAACGTTTGAATCTGTATTTTTTCGTGTCTATTATGTTACCTTCTTTATTTATCGTATACCAGGACCTCCCGATCGGCAGTCAAGCTTGGAACTACTCGACCAACGAGGCAGTCAAGCTTCCTAATATTAGCCACCATTAATTAATTTTAGCCTACAAAGCGCTTTAAGTAATACCTGTTTTTAAGTTGTCATGATACCATAATAATTATTTTTACATGCAAAATATTTAAATTTAAGATTTTCAGTGTCTTAAAATAAATCGTCTGATAACGTTTTATATGCGGATCACAACACATACACAATGTCACCCTCATATTATTGCTCATACGAACGTGATAGTCTTTATTTCGTCTGTTGTCATTTTGGTTTTTTTAACATAATCCACCTTAACAAGTATAAAGCCTATTTAAATATTCCGTGTTATTTCTTTCACATGTAAATCAAGACAGTTTGCTATTCAGTAATACTGAATAATACTTTAAATTAGGTTTATTACGCTTTTTATCCACCGTTTTTATGTAAACACGCTGACACTAAAGAGCTTAATCTGATTGTTTTTTGTCGTATTTCATTCCTACTGCCTTAACTGCGATATGTTAAGATGTGCAATTTAGTAGTTTTAGACAAATTTATTAGCCTCAAGAATTTTAATGGTTTATATTTTGTTAGTACAGGAAGATCTTTCTTTAAAATAATGTACTTGTATCTTTGATGCTGCCATCTCATTTCTCTCTACTTGTATATCTCAAGTTCGTATCGATACTCAGATGATTTTTAAACGCATTATTGGCACGGTACAAATTAATATCATAATCTATATAATATCGTAGAGTTACATAAACCTCTTACATTTGCAAGATTGTAATATTCTTTTCTCGCCACGAAACCTTTCATCGTTCCACTATTCGGTCTCTGGGAGTGCGCGGAATGCGCTACAGTTGTAATTTAGGAAAATTTCCAACATTTTATTGATTTTACATCGCACTTCAAATCCGTCGGCAGCTCGACGCGGTGTGTTTCCAATTATCGCGGCTATTTAGAATTCAGTATCGGTTTATGATACGGGCCCGATCGATCCGCGTTCGTGCGGAGCCTTGGCAGTGAACGCTGGTGACGTAAAGTCCTCGCGCGCCGCCGGCCTCAGCGCCGCGTCTCCTGAAATAGTTCTTTCAATAGCAGACTTGTGAAAGGCACGTGTTAGTACAAAGAGATACGCTTCATTGAAAACAGCGTATTTATAAATGTTCACTTCAATCTATTTTATTAATAGTGGCACTAAAGACAGTAGCGAATTATGTTTTCCGACGTGTAAATGTTCAGATAAATGATGAAATGTCGTCTTGAACTTCAGATTCAACAGACCTTTATCGTGGAATGAATGTTTTAGTGTTTTAAAATACTACTGTTATAAATACTACGTTAATTTGTACTATACTATTTTCAATGAGAGAATAGACGCTAATGTTGATAACCTTGACAGTGAAAGACAGCTGACGTCCTAAGAATCCACGATAATTCCTAAAAGCAAAACAATAAAGCAATTATTCTATGATATACATCTATTTATTCATTTGTATATGTAAAGAATCAAATATCCAAAGTATTCAGATGTTCCAGTCCATGATCACTACCATCACATTAGGTCTCCTACAGGATAGACAGAGAGCACGGGAGTTCTAAATATCTTTATCCTTACAGACTTGACTACTATTTGAAATACTACTTGACTTGACTACTATTTGAACCCCAAATATTTAGAAAACTCCACTACACCATCGCTTAGGTAGGTAGGAACTTATTTAGTACAGCGATAAATTGTTCCACATGTGGACTTACTCCTAGGTGGAGCGGTCGGTGAATAAACCGTTTACGTAGAACCCTGTAACCCACGGTTATTTCGGTGATTGTATCTGTGTTGGATTAATCAGGAGAGACCTTTATGTTAAAAGGGTACGAGATTCAGCTTGGATTCAAGCGTGAGGAGTATCCACCTTTTGAATGATAGTATGTGCAATTACGGTCTGATATTTATAGTAACTAAACAAATATACTAAAATTTATTTGCTATAATACTCACTACGCATTGGATACTCTCCTCAAAAAAACCTGGTACCATTGAAAGAAAAAGCATTGTTCAGTATAAACAATATCAGTAGGAACTCTGGGTGTATGAATTTTAGAGTGTTCTATTGAGGAATAGAACAATCTAAAATTCATACGCCCAGAGTTGGAATTATGTGCCAAAACTTCTTAAGGCTTATGTCCAGCAGTGCGTAGACGCATGCTGATGATGATAATGATGATAAAGAGTATGTTAGGAGACTGCGTTAAAAATAAAGATTACGGGTATGTTTGAATTAAATCCTTTGTTTATTTATGGCACAGACCTTGGCAGTGAACGGCATGACGTCAGAACTTGCTCCACTGCTGGCCTCAGTGTCGCAGCATATCTTACGGTTTTGTACTTGACCTCATTGTTTTATAACTGAAGTTGTTAAAATCATTTGAAATCGTCTACCCGAGAGACGATATTACCTTCAGTTGAGTTGCTAAGTTTGTTTCTGAAAGAAATCTTGTAAGAAGTCGTCACCAAAATATCATTTTAATTACTGTCAGACTGACAACGGAAGTACATATGTATATAAAGGCATGGTTACAACTAAGCGAAGACACTATCTGAGATTGGCTATACATATTTGATATTCGTACACATACGAATGGACCTCGCGTCGGAACATTTTGTCATCGCGTACGACTGACATGTTTGATTACTTCTCAGTATTTTCTGATTGTCGAGAAATATGTATCGAATATGTATCGAAGTGTAATAAACAAGCATGAATAGTGGTGCAAATTTTCTTAGATTCATTTGAGAAATAAACACACGTCTGGTATTAATTTCGTTAATTATATTCTTGGATTCGTAAAGTTTATGTGATGTTCATAGATAATGCTTATGTGATATCCGCAATAAAAATAATTTCTGGCATTCCGTATATAAGATTGATCCAGGAATGAAGAATGTAAACATTGCCGAGAATTCCATGAAGATTTTTTTATAGAAATGTAGACACGATGTTTACGCACGTTTCAAGAATCAATTCGAGTAATAACATCGAAACTTTCATCTTATAACATTTTACCACGAAACGGTTGAGTGAGTTCGTGTTATTAGATCGTTTCATGGACTGCATTTTTTTTTTTTTTTTTTTTTTTTTTCATATAAAATAATATATATCATCATCATCATCAGCCTATCTCAGTCCACTGCTGGACATAAGCCTCCCCAAAAGGCCGTTTATGCCCGTAATCTCTACGCTGGACATGCGGGTTGGAGATCGCAGGCCACAGCTTTTCGCCAGAGCCTCGTCTGTTATAGCAGGGTGCACCACGTGCAGGTGAGGTTGGCTTGGGCTCCTGAGTTGATGGTTGGAACCCGTTGCACCCCAATTCGATATCACAATAAACTACATTGTTTTATAACTTACACATAGATATAATAATTTACAGATGTCTGTCTGAATGTTTTATGAAACATAACTAAGGAGTAGTAGGTTACATCTAATGAACGCCAGTAGAAAGTCCAAAGCATAGTAATGATAATATAAATGCGTCACTAGTAATCTACTATAAAAAGAGTATCAGGGATTCTTCAGATTCAGATTCAGATTACAGATCATATCTGTAATTGTTGACGTGATTGGTTTGCTTGTAACAATTCCGTACTTTTCGTTATCTTCATATATTTCACCAATTTCACATTTCATGAATTTCGTCACCAGTCCTCAAGAATATTCGTGGCTTCCCTACGAAACCCCAAATCTATTTTCTCCAACTTCTTTTCACTTGGAATTGTGCAAAAGTCATAAAACGTTCTGAATACACTGTCAACTCATAAGATTCGCGTGCAAAAGATTCAAAGCGATTTATCGCCACGCCTATTTCTGTTGCATGACTACTTTGCATTAAGCCTGCACTAAAGCAAATGTTCACAAAAAATGTTTAGGGACAACACTTTACAAAGATAAGAAGAATTTTTATGACGAGATGATTTATTATGTTGACCAGAAGTACTTTTGTACTGACAAGAAAAAATGTTCATTGAACCGCTCTCAAGTTGTGCTATAGTTGTTCTGTATTGTGTATAGTTATCTCCACGGCTGCAAATATTGACAAGTGTTCATTTAAACTGTCTTCAAGTATTACTGTGCCATTAGATTAAAGATTCCATAAAACACCACGATCAGTGTTATATCCTTGACAGTGATTCTCCAGTGACGTCAAGCGCCGCTATTTCCAACGGAGTTTATAAACATCTCCCATGTGTATTTCCTTGTTGTTTTATTTACGGCCCTCGTGTCTAAAGGTTAGAATAAACATACATCTTAAGACCATCATCGTATCACGGAAACCGTCCTAACGATGTATCAGTTTATTTTATTTTATGAACGATTCATTCATCGCGTGGTTCAGAAGATATGTCGCAACAATCCATATCGTTTGTTGGTATTAAACAAATTTTGCAATAGTAATTTGTTACATTTTTTATGTTACTTACTGTACATTATTAAGCAATAAATCAATGCATTTCGAATGAATTTCCTCAACACAGTCTAAGTTCGTTAAAAGTTTTTTCTTTGCCATTTTATTTCCTCTTCGATATAAAAACTCGTATGATTAATAAAGCCATATTTGAACTATCATAGGCAGAGGATTACTCACACTTGTGATTGTGTAAATACAGTTGTAATGACCGCTGACGTGGTCCTCAAGCTCGGGTGTCAATCGAGCACAGCATCGCAATAGTTACGTAAACGGTAAGGTCGGTGAGTCGCGCTTACCATATAAAGTGACCGCCTTTTCTTGCCTTCCACTCTTTCTGAATGAACAAAATATATTACCATGTGTAAAAGATGTTTGAAAGGAACAGTTCTTGTTTTATTCTGATAGAGCTTCTGTGATATAATATTTTATTTTGTAAATTTAAAATTTTGCTACAAGTGCAATTATTAGGCCTCCCCAAGGCCTATGTCCAGCAGTGGACGATGACAGGCTGATAGTGTATGTGTGTTTGGAATTATTTCCCTTTTTATAATCATTTCGATAGATATAATTATTAGGATTGCTACAATTGACGGGAGCGTATGTATAAGTCGCTAATTGTTCTGAAACTAGACGAACTCTTCCGAATAAATGTATGTGAGTTCGTCAGTACATAATTTAATCATTATGTGAAACATTTAATAGTTGATGCGTCCTTTCACCTTTACAAATCCACTGCTGGACATGGACCTTCTCTGATTGGCACCAATCTACCCTATAGCCCTATACTCCTATAGCGTTTTAAATCCAACTGCATCCAGCTATTTTCTGCATGTCATCATCTGTCAAACAACCTGACAAGAGAGACCTGTGCTTTATACCGTTTTATAGTATTAAGTACATGTTATAAAGCGTAACTGTTGTTTATTTATATAAATTTATGCAATAGAGTAGCTACAAGATGTTGCTTTAGTTGAAAACTTGCCCCAAGTGACGTCAGCAGGCGAGCGGATCGGTTTCAATCATCGGACGTTTAACCGACAGTAGTTATGAAATGAGAAACGTCGCTGGCTTTTATTTTTTCCCATTTGGCGGCGCGCCACAGCGTGGGAGGGATGATACTAATTATCAGAAACATCGAACCGTGGCGCCCGCACTGCATCTGGCTCAGTGCTCTGCCACTAATAAGATTAATCTCTAATTGTTAATGGTCAGCGTCTACCACGAAGTGAGGCAGTATATCGATGCATCCTATATATGTAGTATAAAGCTACAAAACATAATACATTTTTATTTGTTTTGGTCGGAAAAAATAAAGTGGACACAATGTCTATCCTAAGTAGTGATAGCCTAGTAGTTAAGAATTCAGCCCCTCACTTCGCGGGTACTGGGTACAAATTCATGGCGCGCATCTCTTTACAAAATTGCGTTTTAAATTTAAATATCTCTTTTTAACGGTGAAGGAAAACCTCATGAAGAATCTATACACCTTATATTATAGAACTTATACACCTTAGATACTATACCATATTATAGAACCTATACACCTTAGAATTTACAAAAAAAAATTTCTAAGGTGTGTGAAGTCTGCCAACCCGCACTTGGCCAGCGTGGCGGACTATGGCCTTAACCCTCAATATGAGAAGAGACCCATATTCCAACAGTGGAATTACAATGGGTCGATTATTATTTTATTATAATCCCAATCCTAAAGTAAAATTAAGTATTAAAATATGTTGCACCTACAATCACAAAAATTATGAATATTCTCTACATAACTTTTAATACATTTACATATGTGCTACTACAAATTACGCGAATTTAAAATGTATGAAATATTCATACATTTTTATCTAACAAGTGCTCACGATACTCGACAAGTTGTAGTCACGTTAATTATTATCTAGCATTATTGTTATTATATCTATGTTACATACCATCACTTTGGCCTTACACACCTTTTCCGCAGTCGCAGAAACTGATTGGCTGATATATGGATTAGGCGGCAACGTGACTGTTGTGTTTTTAAATTTCGTTTGAGGCTTTCGATAAAATTTCCTGATGGTTACCTAAAAATAAATGATAAAGCAGATAGATATATAGGTACATACGTATATCTACGAATATTGATGGATGCAGGTGCCGAATAAGACCAAAATTCACCTTTGTTGAACAGATAGATTAAATTCTGTCTACTAATGGAGTCAGAGGCCTCCGAAGCCGGCGTGCCTGTATGACGAATATGATGAACGTAGCTCGTGCGTGGTCAAGGAAATCCATACCAATATTATAAATGGGAAAGTGTGCCTGATTGTCTGTTACCTCTTCACACTTAAACCGCTGAACCGATTTAGATGAACATAATTAGCGAAAAAAGGAATTGAAGGGGATGAAAGTTTGTATGGAAATAAGTGATTATCGAAAATAAAACAATGAAACTTTGCATTAGGCACTTGCTAAGAAGTAAATCAATATTTGTTTTAGCATTTTTGAAATGACGACATACATGGGAATGAAATGTAGAGTAGATGAAATTGAGCATGATAGAGAAAAATAAATTAGTTTATGATTGGGCGGTGAAATGCAAATTAAATATTCTAAAAAATTAAAAATGCTGCCGAAAGCAACTATTCCACGCGACGAAGTCGGGGGCTTAAGGTAGTTTGTGATAACTCGCTAGGGACAGTCGCTATCCAAGTGCAGATCACGTAGGGCATTACCTAAGTATACAAGTCGTTTGCAATCAACAGCGCGTCAGGACTACGAGCGCTTCAAAGGAAGCCTTAAATCTAATGAATCTACGGTAATAAATTTTATTGCCTCGCAGTCGTCTAATTTATTATATTTGCTATGTGTAATATTATTTACAATACGTCAATTTTTTTTCCAAATTTTATCTGTTCATAAACAAGTTATGAATTCCCAGAAGCTGACTGTTAGATTTCACGGTATTTTTTATAAAAAACGGTCAATGGTGCTAATTTATCTTCGCATGTTAAATAGCATATGTCGGATTGTTTTTACATATAATAAAACTTATAGACGAAAATATTTATTATGTTTGATTATTAATCCGCTCCCGGGCGGAAGACCTTGTCAGCGTATGATATGTGTGAAAAAAACTGAGAAACAAAACTACACATAAATCAATAAAAACATTTTAAAGTATTTATGTGTATTTTCTTGCAAAGTATATTCATTTTTTCATATGTATATGTATATATTACACATTTTTTCATACGTATATGTATGTATTACACACACGAACATATATAACAGTTTAACTAAGTGTCTGTAACGAAAATGTGGTCCACAGTTTGTTGCGCTTTTAACTACGGCAATTGTCTCTACATTTAACGTACTATGTATGTATGAGTCACTAAAGCTATGGTGTATGTATACCTGATCTGCTATTTCATCCATAACACTATCCTGTCTACTGTATAATTCAATAAAAAGTAATGTTAAAAAAGCTGTTTTTTATTCAATTCAAATGTAGTTTAAATTTTGCGACACCCTGTATATTCGTTTTATATGTACAATATGCAAAATAAACTATATAATTTTCAACATAGCTGAAGATTTGTAATTAATGGAATTGGTCAATTTAAAATTTATTATTTTACAAACAATTTAAGCCGATAAACTGTTGACTTATTATAAAGACAAAGAAATATAGACTTAGGAACAAGATAAGAAGAGGATGGGATTTGGCGAACAATTTGATGGTGGAAGTTGATTTAATGTAGCGACAAGATAATATTATTAATACGTAACACACATACAGACACATAATGAGCGTTAAAATTAATAATTATTGCGTTCATCGGCTTTATAAATTCCACGGGCGTAGTGCACGGACAGAAAAGACTTGAAGGAGGAAAGATTTTCGTAACTGATTTCCAAGAGCAACAATGTACGAAATAATTCATTACTCTCCCGTTCTCCACATTCATTACTCTCTTCATAGTTTAATTAAGATGATCCACTTAAAAAACTTCCACCTTTGAGCCTATGAACACACCAGACTTATCTAAGTATATCCGTTTTATTTTCACTTTCAACATGGAACATATTGGTACTTAAATCAAGACGAGTACATCAAATATAAATAGTGTGTTGGTCCGTATATTTTTTACAAAGACCAAGGCCACCACGCTTAGTTCCACTACGAATAACGTCGACAGATAATAGTTCCACGTCACAGAGTTGCCTGATACAATGCTGAGCACGGCGCAATGTTAAATTAACTGACGCCGACCTGGTGTATAGGCAGGTATTTGCGATATTATCAATTATGGTTCCGTCAGTAATATTGATAAAAGAAATAACAGATAATATTATTGGATTGTTGGTATCACGTCGTCGTTTAGCATGAAAGTCTGTGTCCAAAGGTCAATCTTTTAAACAGTTTGAAATATCTTAAGACATTTAAGAGATTGAAATCGAATTATTTCAATGCTCAGTTGTGTTCTTTAGTACATATAACCGTTCTATTACTTCAGTCATACACAACTTACAAAAGCTAGGCTTTTACCATTTAACGTTCCTTAAATATTTCAAAATACATAGAACAAGTAGATAGGTACAATTATTACATTCGAGATTTTTTTTTTTCAACCCATTACAATTCCAATGTTGGAATACGGGTCTCCTCTCATATTAAGAGGGTTAAGGCCATAGTCTGCCACGCTGGCCAAGTGCGGGTTGGCA
>DWDT01003145.1:0-12695 GCA_018245595.1 Microceris scylla | reverse complement strand
TATATATATACAGATTTATAATGTAAATATAAACAGATCTATAAAAAGTAAATTTAAAAAAACATGTCTCAATAGATGTGTAGTGACAATATATCCATCTACATTTCTGATATCTCAGATACAACACAAAGGGCTAGTAAGATTAACATTTATGGTTGTGTACTTGGAGTCTTTAATGATGTATGTAATCCAGGCCAAAGGTTTAACATTTTTAAGTTTAAATAAATAAACAAATTCTTTAAGTACTTCATTCTAGTGCTGTTTGGCTATAATCATGACTTGTTCCATATGCCGTAATCACAATGTGAACTAAGTTTATGCAACTCACTGGGAGATTTTGCCATCAAATAAATTTAACACTTTCTTTAGTAGCCAGCTAGCTAAAGAAAGTGACTATAAAACAATTCTAAAGTTAATCGATATATAGTCATGATGCTTGCATTTCAGTTTGTTTAAATCTTCACAATTATAATTCAATGTGAATTAAAATTGTTTTATATGTAGCAACACTGAATATTCCCAAAATAGGTGTCACATATTTATTGATGTTGCATTTCTTAGCTTGGTCACCTGCAGCAAAATATTCGACAGCATTGTTGTTACTATCAGTTTTCTCACGTCCTGACAAATGATTTTCATCTCTTTTATGTTTTTGTAAACAGTGAGGTGTTCAAAGCACTGAACAAAACTCGCGGCTTATATCTACGGTGGCAAGAGATCTCCAAGGCACCTACCATCCCGAATAGTCCTGAAGTAGAGTGGACATCAACTGAATTAAGAAATGCTCTCCGTAGTATTGAGTGGGACCTAGAAGATTTAGAAGACACTATAAATATCCTTTATTAATCATATACATATATTACCTGTATGAATTTTTATGTCATTTTGTGTAACAAGAATAAGATTGTGGAATTGTTTTTTGTTTTGTGTCTGTTAACAATATGAGTTTATGTTCCTACATATACTGAGTCTATTATGTTTATCATGTGATTGACCAATGAGTAGATGCTGAACGGGAAGTGGGTCTTTTTCTTTCAATTGGATTATTGGATATACTTCTTTGATTATATAATCGCAACTTGTTGTGCTAATGTATACTGTTAACGTTTCTAAATTCATAGTATGGGATAGCACTGTTATAAGACCTAATTTTGTCCACAATATATCAAATATATACATATGTGTTGACTACCTGAAGTAGACGGCGGGAAGCCGCTGGATTCGCATGCGCAAGACCGAAAGGAGTGGCGAGGACTAGAGGAGGCCTATGTCCAGTAGTGGATATCTACAGCCTGATGAAAATTACGACATGTGTTAATTATTTAAGTGACATATTCGTAACACCTGAATCAGTTAAGGAATTTTGATACAGCTACAACCTATTTATAAAGATGATTTTTGTTATAATAGCTAGTTCTTTTTATAATTAGTATGAGTATAAAATTTCCATATCAACCCTCATTGTCAACATTTAATTTATTATATTATCAAGTTTAGTTTAAATGATATCTGATATTCAAGATTATAGTTCATTTGGCTAGTCTATCTTTTATTGGCAATACATAGGCAAATGAAAACGGTCTTATAAATTTTTTATGAGCAAATTAACATAAATCTGTTAGTGTTCATAAACATCCGTTAATATATTTTTAACTATTTTAATACATTAAACAAATGTTTTTTTCAAGGTGTATTTATTTATAATATTTATAGTAACGTCACACAAGGTACTTACAGATATTTTCCTTAAAAATATTTTCATTACGTATTGTCGAAAAAAACTCGTCTAAATTCAAGATAGACAACAAGGAGATTTGTGACAGGCGAACCTTCATTGAGGCCACTAAACAAGAAGTGAAGGTAATATATGTATATACATGTACCTTTTTATACTAATTGAAAGTAATTATCAGTAAGATGCAATTAAATTAACATGTTAATAGTTTAATATATTCATTTCTAAAGAGTGTTAAAAAGTGGTTCTGAACATTAAATGACTAGAATAATTTGTGTATTTTTACGACAGGAAAGAAACAATTCAATTAAATTGTGCAATATAATATTTCAGGTGATGAAAAGCAAGATGAGTCTCAATAGGAACCGCGACAATGACGGAACCGCGCGGGAGCCGCTTCTCGGCGAGGAGAGCCCCATGCACTTCGGGAACACTTGGACGTCCACTCCTAAATACTCCAAGTATTCCAAATTGGCTAACCAAACGGACAGCCCCAACCGATTTGATGCGTACGATAGCGACATAATGTCGATGCAAGAGAAAATGCTCATGTCACAAGAGGACCAGCTCCACGTCATAAGCAATTCGGTCGGCTCCCTTAAGACGGTTTCCAAACAGATTGGCATCGAGCTGGACGAACAGGCTGTGTAAGTTTAAACTTATAAATACATAACAGTATTTACAATTTTTTTTATGGCTTTAACGGTTTTAATTTTTGATCATTTCAGAATGTTGGACGATTTGAACGCCGATCTTGAGAACACTGATTCTAAACTGGACTCGACCATAAAGAAAGTAGCAAAACTTCTTCGCATGAACAACGGTAAGTGTGCTTTTGTGTCAATCTATGCATATTAGTAGGAATTACACTCTTATGACTTCACTCTCAGCTCGGTTTCACCCACGTGTCGTGACACTGTGTGCCGGGTTAGCAAAACCGATTGAAACGTTCGTCTAAGTGCATTTCAAACTGTGTGTATTCATTTCATTGTATTGTGTAAAATTGACGATTGTCATTTACACTGCAGCCATAGTAGTGTGACGACGTGAGGAGTTAAGCTATTCTCCGGTACTGGCATGTTTACATTACACGTGTTTACACTTTGTCACTTATTGGCACTCTGTTTTTAGTGTAACATAGACATTAACTATGACATAGACCATGGCCTTAACCCTCTCAATATGAGAGGAGACCCGTATTCCAACGGTGGAACTGCAATGGATTGAAAAAAAATAGACATAAAGAGAACCTTACGAAAGGCGTAAATACGAAAAATATGTCGAAATGTTGACGCAGTTCGGAGGACATTGTGCACTAAATTGTGGCAAAAAATCAGTTGACCACAAATCTCGCTAGCATTATACAAACAATTACAATGCAATTTTCACGGATTCGATCCTAAGCGCCGCGTATCTTGTTCGAAATTCATAAATGTGTTCAACCAAATCTATCATTACAAAGTGACATTATATTGCTAATTGTAAGTATTGGATGATGAAATGAATTGTATTTTTTCCAGACCGTCGTCAGTGGATGGCGATTGGAATACTCATAGTGATATTAATCGTAGTACTAATGTTATTTATATATCTGTAAGTAACAATTTCATAATATTCGTGCTATGATTATATTGATGATGGATAACGTTCGAGACCGTGTGACAAAGCTAAGATTCATCGTTCTTGTATTTTATGTATACATAGGAAAACTAGACTAAGCAATGTATCCAACTTCTTGCTATTTACTTAGAGGCTTTGACAATGTCAGATGATAACCAATTATCGCTTTGATTAGGCATTTTTCATTAGAAATACTTAAGGCTATTATCAATTGGTACCACTGATGTATATTTTTTTTTCTTATTAAGTTGTCCCTATGTTAAATAGCGAACGTGTTAAGTTTTAAATATATATTTTTTCGATTAATGTTAAACGTTGTTATGTTTCAATTGATATAATTTTAACAAACAAATGCTATTAATTTATCCGTCGTTATTATCTTTTACGATTATTTATATTGTTTATATATGCCCCCTTGGTTGGTTTTAATTTGGAATGGCTTTTAAGTAGATTCATAGTAACTTAGATAAAAAAAAGTTTTAGTAATTAACGTTCATATTTTAGACAACGCAAAAATAGTATGTGAACGTTTGATGATTTATAAACGATAGAATAGCTTCGAAACAATCTAAATATTGAATTTTATCTAAGTTTATCTTGAATGTATGTAACGGATATTATTTAGGGATCGTAGTATATAGGACTAGGGCAAGCGATATGCCGATTATTATCGTTATATTAGTATGAAGTAATCGTAGATGTAGGTATGTACATTCCTTGGTCACGGATTACTGCATCATGTAGATGTGATTATAATATAAGGTATTATTGATGTTGTTACCCTGGAGTAATATTATTCGCGCTCATGCTAAGTACTGATCTAATCTAACCTTTTTATGTTACTTTTTTATACATTTCTTTCTTAACACCATTGACTATGGTGAATACCCAGTGTTTCGCTTTACAAGTTAAAATCGTATTAGCAAAAATATATAATAATGTACTCTGCTATAATATTATAGCAAAGTACCATAGACGGTAGCTGTGCTACATGTAATGTACACCTTGCTGGACGTTCCCTGAGCAATAAAATGTAAGAGATACATATAACAGTAAGCTAAGTGTATCGTCAGTCGAGCGTTACTATGAAAAATTTGTTCTAATATATCATAATATGCCAGGCTATAATATATATTATAGCTTCGCCTGTAAAGACCTTTAATGGTCCTTTGTCATATTCACAAATTGCAACCAAGTTTGAGAGAATCTCCCTTGTCCCATACTCTTTTAACAAGTGTAAAGTGAAATTATATATATGTCGGAGAAACATTGTCCTCGTTGATGTCATCGCTAGTGTTTACGGCTTTAGTGGGCGTCATTCGGGCAAGATGCGAGTACAAAACACTAGAATCACTGTTTCTCAGTATTTTAATTTATATTGAACAATATTTATAAAAATGATAGTCAAGACCGAGAAGCAGGTTCAGGGCACCGATTTTGTCTTCACACAAAACGCTCAACGATCCAACTCGATCCCTTGCTGTCACTCGTTTCTAGGCGGACAATCAGCGCTTTAGGTCTATTCGCTATTTTTCGTGTTTTCTTCGGCTTAGACGGCTTTCCAGGCTGCTCTACCCGTTCTTCCTTTTTTTCTTCTTGCTTATTAAGCTCCTCCTTTCACTGTTTCTTTTTTGCTTTCTTTGTCTGGACTATCTGCCAATCGGCTTTCGTCTTATTTTCCAGGGACTGTGCTTCACCTTCTCTGGATGGGGTTGATTCTCTGCCACATCTCCTTTTCGAGCGGCTATTCCCTACCTCTGGTGACCAGCTTTTTCCGTTTTGGGTTGCAGTTGTTGCTTGTCCGGTCAGTTAGCTCGTTGTCTCCACCACTTCCATTATCCACCATCTTCCTCGACTCCCCTACTATCCTGGCAAAAGATGCCGCGCGTATTGGTGAGGTAGTCGCGTCTTTTCTTTCTGGTTTAGTTTGTCGTTGTTGGTTATTTGCTGCACTTTCCTCCAGAGCTTTTAGCCTTTTAAAGACTGAACCTAAGCTAGACAGCTTCGTCTGTAGCTCTTTGTGAATTTTAGGTTTGGAATCAGCGAATTCTTTCGTATCTTCAATAAGGTCCTCTAGACGCTTCCACATTTCAGACCTCTTCATTGCAGCACTAGTGTCCAATGCTAATATTTTTTTCTCCCTTCTCCTGTTTTATCACTTTCATTTTCTAAAAATAATTTCTCCATTCTGTTCCCACGAGTACCGAAGGAAATACCAGTCCACCCCAGCAAGGCCCTGGATGCTGAAGCAAGGCCACTTAATACACCTGAGGTTGGACCTGGTGCCCCAGGGGAACCGTTTGCGACGCACTATCCCCGCGCCATTCAGTCTCGGCACGGTATCTTGACACCTTAACTTGGGTGTTTTGTCCGCGAGAGCTATTTTATTTCACTCCTACCCTCTAATCTAATGAGCAGCGAGCATTCTCCTATCCGCATGAGGAGACGCGCCCGGTAGCAGTTTACACCTCTGCCCCGAGTGTGTGCGTGTGTGTGTTTGTGTGCGTATGTGTGTTTGTGTGTGTGTTTATTAGTATTTATATAGTTTTGAGTCAGCACTCGGCACCCCGCTACAGAATTTACTATGTTATGTTAATACCTATACGCCATAATTATCTTAGGTTTTCAAGTTATATGTATGTAAGTAGCTTGCCATCGTCTTTGTTACCTCGTACGTTTGCGGAAGCTGTAATATGTTTTTGTATATTCTTAACATTGTAATATCGTTGCTATTGGAAGCAGAGGCTCTTGGAGTTGTTTTGATTCAATTTTATTGCACTTTATGGTTTCTATGAAGTATTTGAGTATTATACAAATCATACACTTCGCCAGTAGCTATTGTTGGCTTTGTTCATAGCGTATTCCTGTTCAATGTTGCTTTAATTGTAATATTAGTGTTGTTTCGTATTGTTGTATTTAAACTTAAGATAATGAAATGTAATATTTCATGGCCAGAAAATTCCAAAATTGTGTAGTACATAAATACTAGATTTAAAGCTATTTAGTAGTATAAATTGGAGGGTGAGAAAAAAAAAGTAAGGCTCAAGGGATCGTTTTAGTTTTTTAATGGATCGTTTATGCCAATTGTCATATTTTAATTTTTGTATTGCTTAGATGCTAGACACTTTTCGTAGCTTTAACCCTGTTGTACATTAGCAGTATTTGGCAGTGTAACAGATATATATACATCTTTAGAACTCTTAGACATTGCTGGCTCGTCGCTTGCTGTTACACAATTGAGTATGAAATCACCATAAAACGTTTTCTTAGTATCATGAAGACTTTCTATGTTGTTCAACTTTATAATACAACTCAAAATCAAAATGTCATGAATAAATAGGGTCGTATATATTTTATTATTCTATACAAGTAAGTTATGCTATACAAGTATATATATACATATACATATAAGGGAAATAAACATATTTCCCGCCTTTGTACGTATAGTAGTATATAATTATGTGGAATGTAGGATTATAAAATGTATTGATGTATAAATGTATATCACTAATGTGTTATACAGATGTTCAAGGACGCTCTTATATTAGTTTAAATGTTTACATCGTTAGAAATAAAAACTTAAGTCTCTTCAGAACTGCTGGATTCTCCCATCACATTATCGTACAGAGCTGGCAACTCGTCGTTCATATAGTTAGTGTCATCATAAACAGAATTCTTCATTTCATCCCAATTCAAGATATACTCCGGTTGAAATAGCCTGAAAACAATTAGACAATATGACTAGTCTTCGTTATTCGTAGTATATAGAAAATACAATATAGTTATTATCAAAAATAAACTGATAAAGACGGTCGCAATTTAACATTGTCATCATATTACAATTGTCGTGTTACATCAATTAAAGAAAGATGTTAAAGCTGCTTACACATTAACATTTGTCATTGCGAACGCGGACTATTATTTTTGAGGGTAGTGTCAATTCGTTCGGTGTGGAAGCAGTTTTATGATATTATATCCAAAAACTAAAATGTGTACAATAATTGCCGTAACTTGGCATCTGTGATTAATTACTGTCAACTCATGAGCCAAACTCGATCGTAATGAAAATTTTGCTATTTTGTCTAAATGTCGACGTAGAATTTTAGTAAATAGTTAATATAGGCAAAAGTAATGTTTACTATGTTATAGTAACATTAGCGTAGGGTACATGTTTAAATGTTTTTCAAATTTATTAACTTGTAATTGTGTTGTATGATCGGATTGTTTCGTGTAATTTGATGTTCTATTTTTAAAATTTACCCAATATTACTGAATTTATTCGAACGGTTTTAAAATCTTTATACAATTCAACAATAATTTTTCGTGCACCTTCTCAAATATATTCTTCACTCACGATGATTATTATGTACCTATATGTAACTTTTTGTGAACTGTCAATGTTTATAAATTATATTTATTTGCTTTTGTTATTAAATAGATGTTATTAAATCAATATAATATATGTGTTTTAATTATTCTCCTGTCATCCACAATGGTCGATGATGATATCTGTACTGCAGGGTAGTAATTTGGCTTCTATGAATGCCTCTTTATGTTCTAAGTAACTATTCTCCCAGTGATTTTGTTTTGGTAATAAATGTAATGTCTCGCTTTAAAAGTTTCAAACAATTTTAGCTATGTGTGACGTCTTGACGAGTCTTATTCGGTGGAGAGTGTCATAACCCCTTTTCGTTCACTTTCTTTAACAATATAACATAAATAATGTTAATTGTATTTTATTTGAAAATGATGCTCTATAATTATCCGCGAAACGCCACAGTATTTGTTTTTAAAGATAGAGTTTTTAAATTTCATACATACCTCCAGATAAAATCTGATAGATTTGCTCAGTTGTCTAATACACAGTTTGTCGTACAAATGGGATAATATTTCCTTCACCAAAGTTAAATTGCCCACGCTTAATTTTATCGTACCATTTGTATGGAGGGCCATTGTCTCCTAATGCCTTTTATAGCTTTTGAAATTCTTCCGCTTTAGACAACATCTGTGCGTATTCATTAATAATTTTCCTAATAAAATATTCCTTAAGTGGATATTTATAGAAGATTATAATGAGGAATTTCATTTGCGTCACGAAAGAAAATTTTAATAATGTAGTCCCATTTTTTGTAAACAATAACTTAGTAATATATAACATTGTAGTCATTTTGAAAAACACGTAAAAATTGCCTTGGTCACTTTCTACGACACAGTATAGGTACAGATGGACTAACGAAAACATGGTAAAAAGTCCGACAGTAGGTATATACATAAGTATTAATTATAGTAGTAAATAAATAAAATAATCGTAATATCTAACAGATATGTATTATTAGTATTATAAAGAGCATAATATATTGATTTCAAGTGATGTAGCGCAATTTCATTTGAATATAAATATTCTTGTGAACTACCTACTCATACGAGCCAAATTCCCATGTTAAAACATGGGAGATCATTACTAAGACGTCATAAGATGTAAAGCATTTTGGCGATGCTTTCCTTCTAATTTAATAACAATACCTAATATTAAGCGAAACATTAACTTTGTTGTCTTTTAATTTAAACTTAAAATTCTCGACGACTGTTTCGTTGGCCGAGTGGTTGAAAGCGCGATTGCCGATCGGGGAGGTCCTGGGTTTAAATTCTGGGCCGGTTACTAGGTATTAGATTTTCCTAATTTAGAATTCCTATTAATGACTCGGAGTCTGGATTTGTGCCCGGTGTATAGCAATAGGCTCACCACCAATTCTATGGAACGTAAACGTAACTGGTGAAATATGGAAGTGTGGGAGTCTCCTCTGCCTACCCCTTCGGCGATTACAGGCTTGATGTTACTTTTTTAAAATTCTCTGTAGCAGATAGGTACGTGCTAAGATTCAGACTCCAGAGTAGGAAATTTCAATATTAAATATCAATTTTAAAAATGTGAGCACCAGCTCACATTTTTAAAATTGATATTTAAGCTAACTGGATGTCAATTGGTCCATGTATTTATTTCACAGACAGTTATTTTCTATTTGAAATGTGACTTATCACCTTGATATAGTTCACATATATTGGGAGTAACTTGGTAGAAGTTACATGCTTTGATGTACCTACCTACCTGTTACAACAGAACAACACGAGTACTCTCTTTAGCGACAGATATAATATAACCTCAACATAATACAGAGACGGTTATGACTTGTAAATAATAAGCTGGGTCATGCCTAGGTTTAGTTTATTTATGTGTTTACCAATTATGATAATACCGTTCTATTACGTTCTTACCCTGACCTAAATACGTTCAGAATATGCAAGCTACAAAATGCACATTGTAACTTGTTATTATAATACATAAATATAATCATATCGCGTCATTGACAGACATGATCATGATATTTTGGCCTTATATGTAATAGTAACAAATATAATAGTTAACAGTATAGGTACACTTCGTGTTCTGGAATGGAGACCGCGACTTACCAAACGTAGTGTAGGACGCCCTCCAGCTAAATGGAGTGACGATATATGCAAAGTGGCTGGCAGTGGTGGGATGCGAAGAGCTGAAGATCGAGCTCAGTGGCGTGCCATTGGAGAGGCCTATGTCCAGCAGTGAACGGGAATAGGCTGATACTGATGATGATGATGATGATATTATTTTAACGATATTATTTTAACTTTTAATTCTTAACTTTCCTTTCGTGTCAAGTATTTCATTGAGTTTGACCGTTTTAATGCAGTGCCAACAGAGCAAAGAGTGGATGACGTTCGTCTAGTTTCGAAACAGTTCATCTAGTTAGAACATTCTAGATTTGGATTTATGCGCGGAGTCCTGAATTCCTGTACAATGCGAGAAATCCTTATTTAGCTGAATATGTTTACGTACATTAATCAAATAAGCAAAGCTAACTGCCAATTAGAGTTCACACGCGGCAGTCGCACAACATGAATGTTCTCGTTAATCACTAACTCATTTGAATATTCAACGCGGTTTGATTCGCGGCGGCGCCCGCGCGCTGACAGACGCGGCGCTTCCATTTTCTTTCTAATGCAATATTCGCCAAACTCCCGAAGACTTTATGAAGCGGTAAGCCCTTAATTCGCATCCGAGCACTTACAAATGCGAAGTCCACAATTTGCATACTAAATTATAAACCAAATAGAGGCCGGGTACGGCGCTAAACACATCTGCCAGAAATAAAATAAGTGCCGATACTTAATGTCAGTCAGACAGTAGAGCTATGAAATACTGCCAAGGCACATATTACAACGAATTCGTATTGTTCTTATACAAGGTTTTTATAAAACAGTGCCTCCAATTGCTTTTATTCATCGAAGCGTTGAAGGAAAATCTGATAAATAGTTTTAATAGTACCTATCCGCTTGTTCAGTTATAGGTTATGTTCCTCAAAATATTACATTCTATACATCGTTGCGAATTTGGTTTGAAAACAAGTTCCTAAGCGAATTTGTTTGCTTAGTTTATTATGAATTCATTATTGCTACATTGGTGCGTATCCTGCTTCAGCCACTTGTAATAACGCGTACGAGAAGTGACATCTTATTTTTAACTATCTAAACAACTCTTTGTTTTGTCCGGTTTTAAATACAAGATTGACGTCTCAACTTGTTTGAATTTGCAACGCTTCTTAATTCAAAAATTTGGTTTACGTCCTTAAATTAAAAAAAAGACACATTTTTTTCCATTACACACTCTGATGATCGATAATTAGAAATTAATTATAATTTAAAATGTTCGCTATTTTCATTACGCTGAAAGGATTTTTGCTTTTTTAATTTGATTGCTACGCAGTAATATTCAAGCGCTGTGAAGGGTTTATTTTATATTTTTGGCTTCATAATTATAAGAATTGTAATAAATTTTCGACATCGAATTCTTTTCTGTTCTAAATACTTATTATGAAATTGTCATTCTAGGTATATTGCATGTTTAATTGATAAATTACGTTCCTTTTCCCATTATTTAAGTACCTACGTATTTTTAACTTTAGAAATGTTCAGTGTCAGAATCATTGTGTTCATGAAAAAGCTTGCTATGGTCTGGTTCTTACTAATTAAAGTGTCTTTTATTACACTTTTTCAGCATAAACTGTTAACTATTGCAACAGTAGAGACACGTACGAAGATTTATAGGGATTTCAAAGTAAATGTTGGACTATATCGGAAGTAACATCGACGATTCGTTGCACGCCCACTGACAGATTAATCCTGGTTTTGCAGCGCGGAGACAGCAGATATTCTGTCCAGTCTAAGAAAATTCCCACTTTAAGATGTATTTTATTTGCTAAATACATGTAAACAAGAATGAAATAAATGAACTGTAGAATAAATAAATAAATATAGGAGAAGCACAGTAGGTCTGAACTATTAGAAAACTTTGGCACCGTGTTCTCAGACTATCTGTAAGGGACCTGGCGTGATGCTATATAATTAATATTACCATTAATTTGAAAGCTTTTTGTTTATATTGCTCATTATCATTGTTACCGTTTCATAATTATTGTTAATGCGTTTTTGTAGGCATGTAATGAAAAAGGCGACTGTCTTTCTTATAACCATAATATAATATGAAAACCATTTTACAATACTACTAGTGCTAAAGGAACATATTCGCTATTAACGATGGATGGTTATTTGAGAAAAGATAAAAATGCTGATTTTGTGAAAACAGAAAAGAGCCGAATTAGCATGAAAGGCGTTTGAAAAGTTAAAAAAATTGTTACAAAAGGAGTGCGAACGTAGCTATGTCAAATTACCCAGAATTTTGCGGATCAGCGTGTTCCCGGCGATTTCATTGCGAACTCGTAAAAATATTACAGGTGAAATCGAAGTGCGGGTCGTGTCTTGTAGTTGCCAGAAAAAGGTAATAAAGGCGACCCTCGTATTTCTAATGCAAATCTCGGTTGAACCGCATGCAAGCTCCAATATTTTGTCGACTCTGTTATAGTTCTATTTCTATACATTTCCTTAGCGATTTCCAAACTAGGAGTCTATTATTGATAGTACAAGTGCTCCAGTAGGGGCCGAAATTAGATAGTAATTTACTGAATTTTAAGTTTGAATGTAATTGAGGTTGTTTAGCTCATGATTTTAATATTATTAATAGCAATATTTCTCACATGATGTTCTGCGTCGGTACAAAATACTAATGGACGGCGGCGGTCGTATTATGACTTCTGCTTGTTCGCTTGTCACATTAATAAAATAAAATTTTATAAGCGAAACTAAAATATTGTTGGATAGCATGTTATATTAATAAACGTAGTGTAGGACGCCCTCCAGCTAGGTGGAGTGACGATATACGCAAAGTGGCTGGCAGTAGTTGGATGCGAAG
>DWDT01003144.1:0-12696 GCA_018245595.1 Microceris scylla | reverse complement strand
ATATAAATATCAATAACTTTGAATGCATATAAGATCTATTCTAAAGAATGAATTCTAACCGTGTCGCTCCCGCCGCCTTCGTTTCTCCCGTCGTCTCTTCTTCTCTTCTTCCTCGGCCTTCTTCTTGCGTAGAGACTCCAACGTATCCACCTGATTAGCAGATCAGTAGCAGTTCAAGAGTGATTAGCAACATATCAACCTGATTGGTAAATCTTATAAAAGGTTCTCTAAATAAAAGTTTCTCACTGCTGATGTTTATTTTAAAAGAAGCAAGAAGAGAGCTAACCTAAGTGTAAGTTATTTTGGTAGAGAAACTTGATTATGCCTGCTTCGTCGCAAGCGCAACTGCCGTACAAGGAGATATATTATATGCGATACCTGGGTCGCGTTAAGAATTATTGGGATTGCTTGGGACTGGCTTGATTTCCTCTATAGTATCATGGAAATTTGAATTCAACATGGTGTATGGTAATAAACTCTGCCTAACCCTTCGTGAAAATACAGACGTAATGCTATGTTGTAAACTTAAATATAAGTACATATAAACGCTTATTTTTTATATAATCCTATTACATACCATCGCGCTAGCCAGCGACGTGTTGGGCAGAGTGGCGGCGACAGGATCAACGCCGACTTTCTTCAAGAACTCCGCAGCCCTGCGTCTCCTCTCCAACTGCTTGGAACGATCTCCCTCCATGTCGAAATCGCCTACAAAAAATAACACTAATTTTAAAATTACAAGTCTTTCAACCTGGCCGTCCAGACCGGTTTTCTATCGCCCTATTCGTCATAGGGTTAGTGATATTATTACTGTGCCATCACGCCAGGGCCCTTAGGGTGTAAATAGAGCACAGCAATATATAAATAGAAAAACAAGCTTCCTGGAAGTTCTCGTCGGGTTCCCTTAATTACAGTCCCATTTTGACCCGGAAGTAGATCCGAAAAACATGCAATTGACATTTTTCAGTATCCCATGAGACGTTCTAAGATCGATCTATTTTGATTCGAACAATCAAGGACTACACAGGTATCGTTAGTGTCGAAGTACTTATATTTAACATATTTTATGTTTCATTTGATTATAATAAATTCACTAATATACTTAACATCATCGACCATCATCAACGACCTTGATATCGCTCCACTGTCCAACACCGGTCTCGTCTGAATGATAAGAGTAATACTAGTAATTTAATCACTCCCTGTCACCCATCATCCAACTGTATTAGCCGTATCTAGTAACTTTATATTCATAAGCATCCTTATCTCTTGACTCGCCGTGTCGTAAAATGTCAAACTACCTACCTATTATTTTTATTCTGTTATAAGCACGCTCATGTACGCGTAAACTAATGTATAAAATGTAAGTTTCTCATGTAAGCGAATTGTAAAATTCTTAATGGGAAATAAAGTTTTTCTAAACATTAAAATGTTACCTAATTAAAATCATGGGTTAAGGGTAAAAAACGTCAAAATGTATGATTGAAAAGTAAGGTAATTATTTGTCTGTACTTTTAACATTAATTTATTGAATTTTCGAATCATTGTAAAGATTTAACTGTCTGTAAATATCTTTTTATAAATACATATTCTTTCTGTGAAAGCCTTTAATCTAGTTCTATTAAAAGTATGTAAATACGATGGTATAGTACCTATGTTGGCCGAACAAAAACTCATGATTAACACTTAAGAGCATTTTCTGTCCGTCAATTAAAAAAATGTAACAACAGCTAGGATGTCGAATTAACCGATCGAATAAAATAAAACAAAAGTATTTTTTTTTGTTCCTAGAGCTCAAGGCAACTACTATTTCTCAACCAACGGCCAATACCCGTTTTCAAAAGGACGCAATGGACTACGACCGAATTAATTAAGACGTAAGAAGGTAAATATTAAAATCGGATGTTTATAATGTAAATCAACCCTTTTAAATATCTCATATCCTTCCAATTGTTCTGCCAATACATTACCATGTCTCAAGACATTGTGTATAATACGCAGAAATCGACTTGTGACTAATACGCTTCCAATCCCGCCATTTGATTCCGCCTTCCACTATCGCCTACGATGCGTGAGAACGAACAATAACTTACAATTAGCTATTGTTACACGCGCTTGTGATATTTTCATATTAAAATAAAACTTAAGATACAAGATAATTAAACAGATACTTTTTATGCGAGTAGTACTACGCTATTGTCATCATAGCGAAATGCTTAGTCAATATCAGCGAGTTATAGCGTGCTATTGCAACACGTTTTGTATCTGTTGTCTTATAAATTATTTATCAGCTATCGATAAACCCTACATAGTTCTCTGGAAGAAATCGTTTTTTAGCTGTAACAACCACCAAATTGTACTGATTCTGCACCTGTTAGTCTTATTTGTTTTTTATTTATTTATTTTTTTTCAACCCATTACAATTCCTCTGTTGGAATACGGGTCTCCTCTCATATTGAGAGGGTCAAGGCCATAGACTGCCACGCTGGCCAAGTGTGGGTTGGCAGACTTCACACACCTTAGAAAATATTTTTTTTTATAAATTCCAAGGTGTGCAGGTTTCCTCACGATGTTTTCCTTCACCGTTAGCAAGCGATATTTAAATTTTTAAATTTAAAACGCACTTTTGTAAAGAGGTGCGCGCCATGGGTTTGAACCCGGCACCCCCAGAGTGAGGGGCTGAATTCTTAACCCCTAGGCTATCACTGCTTGTTGTCCATTAATTACGATAGGTCATTTTAGAGTTTTTGGACTCCTAATCGCCCTCTGATGAGATTTCGTAAGATTTTGCTCAACCCTCCACCCCTCCTATCTCACGTGCGATTTTTCAAAATGCATGTAAATAAATGTAAATGTATAGGATTTATTCTATATTCGCCACAGTTGTAAACAATGTACGGAAAAGTAAATAATGAAATACATAAATCTTTACATAAGATTAAATACTATTAGCTTGCAATTTTACTGTTATTGATATTTGCCGAGACATACCCTCTTCCCAAAATAAAATTAGAATTTAGATGAGATTCAACTTGACCCTCTCACCCAACTTGAACGCCTCACGTAATCAATGGAGGCATCCTAAGAACATTTACATTGGTTTTTTTTTATTTATAGCCCATCTTGTTATGGCTTAGGCATATGGTCTTTCACAGCGTCGTATAGTGCTAAAATCTCATACTAACTGGGCCAATTGAGACAAACACTGCTTCACAGCAATTCCGGTGGAAATAAATCGATGTAGAGATATACGAATATGTCCAGAATTGACTGCGACTAGTATCCCCTTGTTTGTTGAACATTTTCTTTAAATATAAAAATAAATAAATAACAGACTACTCTGTTCTTACCTTTGAGAGGCTGTCGTGTTTCCGTTATAACAGCAAAGATTCCACTCAACTTCTGTAGTTGTTATATTTTTAAAGCGCCTTTGACATCAAAGAAATATCATTTAAGAAGTAAAAACGGAGTAAAAATAAGTACCCATCTTAATTTAATAAAAGTGGAGGTAGCGAAATAAGTTTTTCAGTACCGAGTCCGTCGAAATACTAAGTTTATGGCTGCCGATATGAGAGATAGACGCGAAAATACGTCTGTAAGTATCGACGTATTAGTGTTTCTCTCAGTGCTACTTACATATGTATTAATTATTGAATGATATCTGTAAAGTATTGTTATTTAATTAGCAATGTCCAAATCTATGACATGAGCATTAAACATGTGATATCAATACCAAGAAAGACCCTTGGCGTAAATGCAAGTTATATGTTTCGTCTTAAACGATTTACGTATGTGATATGTATTATTAAATAACGTGCGTATGAAGTATGCGCGAAATACATTTATTATTGTTGACGGGTGAGCTTAAAAGTGGACGAAATCCACCCTGTCACTTGCTTTTAGCTTAACAATTGAAGATTAAAATGTGTCTATTTACATAGACAAAAATCTGATCTGATCTGATGAGACTGGTGTTCTCATATCTGCTAGATATATAACGAGAAATACCAAACCTCTCATACCGATCACTCAAGAACCTGAGCTTTTCTCTTAGACACCAGAATCAATAAAAACTCAATTATCATACGTAACGTAAAAATTCAGCAACGACCTACCACATTCGTGGCCAAATAAAATTAATTCGTGCTTGCGACGTTCGAACGAACGTTCATACTATTGCAAATAAAGTAGAAGCGTCAACGATAGCGTGCGATGTGACGAAGCATAGCGAAGCGCGCGATGTTAACGCGACAAAACGCTTTGAAACACGCCAGTTTACCGACAGCGCTCCGACAGGCGTTCATCTCCGCGCGAAAACACCGCATCGTGATGGACGATTGGGCTGTTTACGTCACAATACGAACATTCTCCGAAGCCCGCTTATATAGCGGATCATAGTAATTACTCATTTAGTATTACTTTAATCTATGCAATTGAACTATCGCATGAACGCATGGTGTAGTCTATTTTAAACATGAGACGATAAAATTACAACATTTATATATATTTGTAAAGCTCCTTAAATAAACGTACTTATTTTATTTTCAATTGTTTAATATTGTAGTAACTAATTAAAACAAACAATACCACAACTGTAGTCCCCGAAGGGGTAGACAAGGGCGTGTAGAAGACTACCACGTTTCACCAGTTATGCGTAGGTACGTCACACTTATTTAAAACACTTATGAATATTGTTATAAGAATTGTATTATACCGCAGCGTGTGCAAAGATAACGAAGAATTTCGTTTTTGAAAATGCAATTCCATAACAAAATGCGCCGCTAATACGGAAATTCAACCCCGTTTAGTCGATGACCCGAATACAGACGTTTTTGGTACATTACATCATTATCGTCTGTTTTGACTTGAACCGTACACACTACGTTATTGTTTACGAAGCGGTACCTAAAATACGTTGGTCGCGAATTAGTTTACAGTACGAACCACTAGTTCGTAATTAAACACAATGTTCTTGAGTTTTCTTTGATGTTGTGGTGTTCAGCTCGTTATAATCATTTAGCCGTTACGTCGTTATTCTTATGATGCAGTGACTGAATGTAGACATCGAGAAACAACTAAGCATATACCTACTAAAGATAATATATTGGGTAATTTCTGCTTGTAATTCTCAGTAGTATCTCGGAATCTTGACTGTGCTCGGTATAGGTCAATAGCTCAATAGGATTAATTTACCCCATATTATATGGAACGTATAAAAAATATTGGTACATGTTCGTAATGCATCATGTAGAATGTGACTCTCAGTTAATGTTTAAGAAGAGGTACTACCGAAATGCAGTTTAATAATAATATAGACGCACATACATACAATAAAATACAGTAAAACTATCTGTATTAGTGTAAACTTTGTCATGACATATTTTTTAGTAAAAATCTCAATACTCTTTATGTAACCTTATCATGTTCTGTAAAATAACTGTTTTAAATAAATTTATTCTCATAACGCAAAAAAATAATGTGATAAGACTAATCAGCGTAAAAATATAGAACCCTACGAATAGCACGTTGGGATAATCTCATATGTTCACAGAAGAGCGAATGAAGCCAATAGATCAAGAGTCACACACGCGGGAACAGGTCAACATTTTAAAAAAATATGACATGCACCGTTCACCCGCTCGCTTTATGTCAGTAATCAAGATAGTAAAATAAAACGAATACAACATTATAGTTTACTGGATAAAGTTATGGTTTTATTAAAAAGAGATTTATGCACTACACAAAAAAGACTCCAGTATAATTGATTGATAATAGTATATTTTCAACCGTTCTTATTCTAAGCCTCACAATGTCATGATATTTTTACATTTGGAATGGCTGATGTTATGTCAATAGATAATTAATATCTGTAGACATGTAAGAACAATTAATATATGTATGTGATATGTGAATATTTAAACGTGTACTGGATAATAACATAACAATTAGCTATCCCTATGTGATTTTGAATATAACATTTTCAAAATACCATTCGTTTGTTTTATTTAACGTACGATAAACATTTCGTATTTAACTTGGTTGTTAGAATAACAATGCCTGAGTGATATTGGACACAGCATTTCTAATATACATATGTATAATACTATAAGATGTTGGTTTAATCGTAGATCAATAAATCGTGCGGTAATCTGTGATTAGAGAAGATTCATTACTATGTACTGTGATGTATATATTTTATAACAGTGATTCATTTAACTAATAATCATTGTATAACTAATAAACGCACTTGGCCCGCGTGGCAGACTAAGGCCTTAACCCTCTCAATATGAGAGGAGACCCGTATTCAAACAGTGGAATTATAATGGGTCGATTATTATTATTTTTTTAATAAAATCAAATATTACCGCTATACCATAGTGAATTTTATAAGTAATTTATCCCTTGCAAAATGTTGTGTTATATTGTGTAAGTAGTTGTGATTGTATATTTAAAAAATACATATGTACGTTTACATTTGTACATACATACATACATAAGTATGTAAGTTGTACATACATACATAAGTTTACAAATACATACATACGTTTGGAGGCCAGCGAGATATAAAATTTTATGAAAAACTACGGGATGGGAAAAAAGGGAAGTTCATAAGAGGGTAGAAAAGTGTCTGGAGCAAATCGACCTACGTTTACGAACGTTTAAAATGCGTAGGAAGTTTTACAGGGTTCGTATTTTATACATAATTATGCTAGCTATGCCTGCGACTTCGTTCGCATGGGAGTCAAAACTTTTTCTAAAGTTAAATTAGCTTAAGTTACTTCTTATTACATCAGCTATATGCCAGGGAAAGTCCCGTAAAAATCGGTCCAGTCGTTCCAAAGATTAGACGGAACAAACAGACAGTCAGACGGACAAAAATTGGAAAAAATGTTATTTTGGTATATATACCGTGTATACATACATATGCATTTAATAAAAAGCGGTTATTTTAATATTACAAACAAACAGACAATCCAATTTTATTTATTTGTATAGATGTGTTTAATACTTTCAGCACCATGTTCCGTATTGGCTGAGAAAGAGAAGAGAACAAACACAGGATTAAGGAAAGATGATTAAATGTAAAATTTACATAATTACTATTCGGCAAGAACTGAACCTAGAGTTAAGACTGAGCGGTAATCAGACATATCCTTAAACCAAAGACTGTTAAAATTGATGCTAATATACTCCTAACTTTGCCAATTGAGAAAATAGACAATACAAACTGAAATATATTTACTACTTGCAGTTTGTTATTTAGGAATAATAATAACCTTCAAAAGTTAAACAGAACTGAAAACTGGCACACGGGCCAAAAATATAATCGTTTTCCGTTTTAAAAGATGGGCCCCTTGAAAAACTTAGTTAAAGTTGATAGTCTAATATTACATATAGGTACTTAAATTTTAATATATACTTATGTTTACACAGCTAACATTATATTTAGATAAGTTTTCAAAGTGACAACAAATATGGCATTGTTTAAGGCAAGAATACATTATAAACATTAAATACAATCTAGCGTCATTATCCAATAGTGCAAATCCCCAGTGTCCATAATTTCTGTCTCCGAAACTAACTTTGTTCCCGGACTCTTCTTTATTTAAAAAATTTTGAACACTCATTACTTTTAACACGCTACAACGATAAATTAGTTCCTATTCCCGCCTTTTTTGAAATAAATAGCATTTTGAAATAAGAAACCTCAATGCATGAACCACCTACCACCATTCAGTCCTTCACTCCATCGATCACACTCTATATTACTGGCAGTTATTTTACCGATTTAACCAATAACACATAGTAAACACAGTGTTGCTTTACACAAAGTCGCAATGATAGGACAGAACGACAAGCAAATAACATTAATTGTCCAAAAATATATACTTTTTCTTTTCAGAACAATATTTCCATGGCAGATATCAAGGCTTAAGAGGACTGCACTAGGCAATGATTATCATATATATTTTTCTCTTAATGTAAGTTTCGCTCTAATTTTATAGCAACTCTATACACATACACAGTACAAATAATATTACAGATATGTACAAAAACATTACATAAACTCCCAAACATATCCACCATTCAGACAAACGATCTAGTATCTCATATAAAGCTAATTATTTTACTTAACCGCCGAGTGTGTAGTCAGCCTAACACGATAAATAATTAAATACATATATAAATATGTCGTGTAATAATATGTGGGTATAATAATAACTTGGTAAGTAGATATTTTAACTGATGTGTGTTTACTAGTAACTAATTAAAAAAACAGTATAAATACAATAATGAACAGTATCGGTTAATATTTCCAATACGTTAACTCAACAGCATCAGTTATGGTAGTACAACAACAAATTGACTATAAAGTTATTCAACATTGGTACAATATTTATATATCTCGGGACAATTCACACTTTTTCATCTGACCAAGAACTATGCCTGTACCATGGTAAACAGACAATTCACAAGCAATTAGCTATACATATATTTCTAAACGCACTCATATAAGCAATTCAAAATCCAGACAGAACTAACACTCATGCTAATCACACAAATGTTTTTAATTAAACCCACAACTTCAAGCTTAACAGTTAAGGTTACAAACCATTGAACTTACAGGCGAATCAATAAATACTCGTCACCATTATTTTTCTAACATGGCCACACTCTAATTAGAAATATGCACTGGCATAATTTATGAAGACGTACACTATATACAAAATGTATTTATATATATTGTGATGATATAAACATTAAAACGTTTCATTGCACTGGAAATAAAACCGTAACATATATGATTAGTCGAAGATAACTAACGTCACTCCGACAGGAGCATCTGTATAAACTCTTTAATGTAAATAATAACTTAAACTCCAATTATTGAAGATGTTGTAGACGATAGGCACACTGACGAGACTTTCGTTTGCGAAAAATTCTTCATTCCTCTACTTCTCGTCGGATATCGTGCTAGGGAATGGTCTAGAAATGTAAATCTCTCCTAAAACAGTAAAGGTACTCAGGTGTAATGCCAACAACACTTGCTACTAACTGGTTATGGAAACAGCGGAAGTGATGCAAGAAGTCCACAATGCAGTACAGTGAAGTCATTGCGAGTCCTGTGATCTTTACATGGATGAACCAAAATCGAAATAATGAAAATCAACAGAACATCAGGAAAGGTTGTTAAGAAGGGGAGTGTCTTCCGCCTTCAAAATCGCCTCATGTCAGGTCTCATTGTAAACTGTGTTGTACACGAGTTCCTGTATCTTCATCCGCAGCATCAATTTCTTTGCTGGTCCCAATTTCCTGACGTGTGGTAACAAGCTGTTGAAGAAACCGATATCTTCGTCCTTTGTCGGTTCCGGTATCACCTCCGGAGTTTCAATGCTTTTATGAGGCTCATCTTCATCATCACAAAAATCGGTCTCCATTATAATAGGTTTAGTGTCGAACTCATCAAAATCGTCATCCTTAACGCTGACTTCGTTATCGTTAGTCGGTTCTAGATAATAATTGGTGTTAGGATCCGGTGGCTCGAAGTCTTGGGTATATTGGTCTTCGGTTGTTTCGTTACCCTCGTAGTCATTGAACTGGTTTGTCAGAAACTGTAATTTCGGAAGATACTCCCATTCGGATCCTTGTTTCCTGACCTCCTTTCGTGCTTGGTCTCTTAAATACTTCCATTTCAGCCGAGCTTCATCTCCTGAAAAGTATTAAAATGTTTATGTGAACCTTTACGAATTTTAGAAATCCTAATCGGAAATAATTATCACGTCTTCAAACATTTGCAATATATAATAAATGTAACACATGTATGACTAATTGCAATCAGATGAGTATGAAATCTGAATATGATACTGCAAATAACAAGTCAAGTACATTATGGATACCCATAAAGATAAAACAGGATTGTAACGGAATCATTACGAGCTTTATTAAACATGATAATTTCAAGTTAATCCATATCAGGTTGTCTATTTTCATAATTTTTTAAAACGATTCCACAAAATATGTTGCAAGTATAATACAATATCGATTTTAATATTAGTCGAAATTGACCTACTTATTTAATCTTCGTACTTATTCTGATAAAAGAATATTAGCTGAAATACAGCAACGTTGGAAGATAATTTTACACGCAAATATCTTGTTGAATTTTTTTACTACCGTTAATATCTCTTGCATTAGAATAATGAATGAAGATAAAATGAAGTATAAAGATAGTATGACATGTTCCGTGTATGAAGATAGTAATAATTCTAGAAGATGCACATCAGGTCTATAGCGATAAAAGATGTTTGGCACCCGATTGCTTAATATCATATCTTACATAGCTACGTGTAGTGTACATAGGGGGTGTAAGGGATTCAAATCACTATGCTACACCACCATGCCACAATCAATGCTTTGTCTAAATTTAAATGGACACTTGCACATCTTTTGATAATCTGTTATCATGTTAAATTGCGACCTGTAAGGGCCTCAGCAAGAAAGTCAGGAGTCTTATCATTTCCTTTTTTTTCTTTTTTATTACGGTGTGTGTATCAACTTATTATTTAGCGAAATAAAATAAACTTACGTGTAACATCCAGCTCTTGCGCAATCTCCTTCCAACTCTCGTCCAACTTGTACCAATTGTGGTGACCTTTGAGTTGGCGGTTCCAAATGATGTCTCTAGCCTGAACCAAGTCTATTAATTTGTTCATATCAACATCTATTGTTCGTCTCTTGTTCATCAAGAGTTTCTTCCTCATCGTGTATCCCAACTTAGGCCTCTTTATGGAATCGTCAAGCGAATTAAACACTTCATCAGTTGTATCCTCATCTCCTTCTTCATCTTCAGCCAAGAATTGGTGGTGAATAAACTTTAACTTGTTGAAATGGGGCCATTCCGATTCGTACGGGTTTTTTTTCATCTCTTTCCGACATTGATCCTTTAAGTTCTTCCATCTCTTTCTACAATTTAAGCCTGAAAGAAAATTACGTTTTAATTATAACAACGACTTTCATCAGATTTTTGTGTTCGAGATTCAGAACAAAGTGGAAGATTTTCTAGCTTGGATTTACTTGCATCCGTATGGATACAAAACGGACCAATATGCAATTTTTTACTAAAACACACATATTTCGTAACATAGATATGTACACCGGGAAACAAAAAATATAATTTATCATACTCAAAAGCAAGTGATCCTAGCGGGAACCAAACTGGAAACTCTTGGCGAAATAAATATTAACGGTGCTATTTCTAATAACTTTTCCATTTTTATACTACTAATACTAAATAGCAGGGATAGCCTAGTGGTTAAGAATTCAGCCCTTCACTCCGGGGGTGCCGGGTTCAAACCCACGGCGCGCACCTCTTTACAAAAATGCATTTTAAGTTTAAATATTACTTGCTAACGGTGAAGGAAAACACCGTGAGGAAACTTGTACACCTTAGAATTTGTAAAAAACAAAAATAATTTCTAAGGTGTGTAAAGTCTGCCAACCCGCACTCGGCCAGCGTGGCAGATTATGGCCTCAACCCTCTCAATATGAGAGGAGACCCGTATTCCAACAGTGGAAATGTAATGGGTTTTAAAAAAAAATTCTTGAGATACTATGCATTCAGTTAAAAAAATAAAAAATATCCTACCCCTCCCTTAAGACTCGTGCAATGCGCAATAGTATGTTGTTGTACCCAAGTGGGGTGCAGACATCGATTGCTAGCACGAGGGGCGGGACACACGCGCTCGCCTGCTCGCGGCTCGAGCGCACGCTCAAGTCTCTCTGTAACATTCTTCTTATTAAGTCGGCTCTCAAGAAGCTCCATCGCATTCTTATTAGTAGCTGTACAACATATACCACGCTACAGGTCTGAGCCTAAGTACCTTTAAATATTAGTAAGGACTCGCGCAACACACCATTAAGTGCGGGCATCTTAGGGAGTACATAGTTAAGTTTCATGTTATTAGCATCACTGTGCGGCGTCCCCGCATGCTTGACCGTCGCAGCACCTTCGCCTATCGAAAAGCACACACTATCGAGACGCTCCCGGATCGGTCGCAGTCCTCTTAGTCCCTCTCTCGCCGAGCGGAGCCCGAGGTCCAGCCCGTGCTGGGCCTCACTCCTACCCCACCCCACATTCCTTAATTCGGTCGGAGCCACTTGGGCTCGCTACTAAAACCCAGTGAAGCTGTAGAGGCCATTAGAGTCAACAGCATAACATAGAAAAAAAAATTTGCATCATTACGCTTTTTGTAATTGAACCGTAAATGTCACCATGTCCGAGTCATCTGCACTTTGCACGAAGTTGGAGTACACAAGTATCATAAAATTTCTTACAAGGAAGAACGAAACGCCGAATGAAATATTTGAAGAGATGTCAGTAGTTTATGGGGAATCTGCACTTTCGTTTGCGACCGTAAAACGCCGGAACCGAGTGTTCAAAAAGTCAAGGAGTCGCCGGAAGATGGTCCCAAATGGGGACGCCGAAACACCATCGTTACAGAAGAAAACAATGAAAAAATGAAAAAAACTCGTTCTTGAGAATCCGCGGATTAAGTTGTGGCAGATGGCTGAAGCCGTGGGCATAACCAAGGAACGAATCGGCGACATTTTGCATAATCACCTGCACATGAGGTGTGAGGGAAACACTACACTTTAGGTATCGATGGAGTCGTACAGTAACGCTCTTAGCTTTAT
>DWDT01003143.1:0-12696 GCA_018245595.1 Microceris scylla | reverse complement strand
CATGTTAAGATAAGATTTAGAGAACAAAAGTTGTGAGATGGTTGCATGTGTAAATCAAATTCTTAGATACTTATGAAAGAATTTTATAAAGTGGGTAATTTCATACTAAAAATGTCATGAGTCATATTTTAATATTTTATATTAACCATATAAAGTGGGTAATGTCATAATAAAATGTCATATCTATAAATAAAAAATTCATATTAAAAATTTAAAGTGGTAAATTTCCTATTGAAAAATAAAGCAAAATGGTTTTAATTGTAGGCAATAAAAGCTTATGTTACCTTAACAGAACTGCAATATGTATATATCAATTAAAGGTTGTGCAGGTATGTACAATATTGAAGTCCCTCATATGATATCAATAGTTTGCACAAAGAAAAAATAACTTAATACTTCATAATAATTGATGGATTGATTTTTCATATAGATTGATAATTCACAGATTTCCATAGGCTTTGCTTATAAAACGATGTTCAATAAATGTACTAATTTAACATGTAACTAATCTTATATAATAACAAATCTCTGCAAAGATGTCATTGTCTGAAATTTCATTATTTTTGGGAAAATAAATATGAACGTGGGTAAGACACAAAAATATTTTAGTAATAACATGGCAGGACATCAAAAAATGCACAAATGTGTTCCGATATACGGTCGTTACGAAGTGTTTACTGTTTACACAGAGTTAAGCGAGCGAGTCCGGTATGCCCGCCATTTATACTAAATATTGCAATTTAATTTTATCCTTTAATCGTCAACTATTATCCCTTTATTACAAATCCTTATATAATTCCTTACGTAATGACCGCGTGGCGAGGATGCTCGTATTTTGCAATCCGCCAAAAACCTTAAATTTGCTAAATTGATTGAATCTGTAATTCAGTTAATAATTTCGAAAAATACAACCCAATTCATCACTCAAAATGGTATATGGTAACATGACTGTCAGAAAATGCCGGCATTTTCATTGTTACAAATGTCCGTTACTATGTGATTTTACTTACCTCATCCTCACCATTGAGAGTAGGTGGATCTGAAAATCCACCAGGCGGTTGCCACATGTTCTTATATTACAGATTTATAGCAATAGTCAATACTGTAAACAATAGAACAAATTCGGTAAGCTGCGAATTTCACATCAATAAACACAACCACTACCGCGCGCGCTACGGGTATAACTGACTGTTATGGTACAATGTTGCCAAGTCCGCGTTACTCTGGTTACGAAGTTTAGAGCTGAAACTGACGTAATATCGAAGTAAAGTATATTATTTTTTTACAAAAAAAATGGTTTAGTAATCGTATTGAAAATATTTAGGACGTTATTTTATAGAAAATAATTAACATAGTACATAGCGTCACAAATGAGGCGATGGTATTGAAAGAATTAACAGTAGTAGCAAACTATATGTAAAATTAATGTAATGTTATATTTATTATTAGAAGAAGCAGAAAGATGAATCTATAGTGTAATTATTTACTTTGTTAGAAGCTTTTGTCTCACTAAATTTTTTTTTATGTGTATAGTTCTAAAGTAATATCTAGTGAATTTTAAATAAGTCAATATCTCATCATCATCATCAGCCTACCTCAGTCCACTGCTGGATATAAGCCTCCCCCAATGAGCACCATCGCGCCCTGTTCTTTGCTTGTCGCATCCAGCATCTGCCTGCAGCCTTTCGCAGATCGTCATCCCACCAGGACGGAGGGCCTCCTACACTACGTTTGCCGAGCCACAGTATCTACTCCAGAACTCACCTACTCTACTGGTTGTCGGTTCTTCGACAAATATGCCCAGCCCATTGCCACTTCTGCGAGCTAATCCTTTGAGCTATGTCGGTGACTTTGGTTCTCTGTTGGATAGTGTCATTTCTGATTTTATTCTTTAGAGAGACTCCGAGCATAGCTTGCGCCATAGCTCGCTGAGCGACTTTAAACTGGTGGGTTAGGTGCACCGAGAGTGTCGACGTTTCAGCTCCATAAGTCATGACTAGTAGGACGCACTGGTTGAAAACTTTAATTAAGGAACTGTGCGGTATGGATGACGAGAAGAAGAATAAGTACATATCTGCAGCGTAAAAATTAAAAGCGGTTTCACTATGAATATTTGAAATGGAAGCTGAAAGGCTTTGATTTGATTTATTTACATTTGTAATAGTAATCACGCCGTTATAGAGGCGGTGATTATAGAAACAAATAGTGTTAGGTATTTGTATAATTGTGAACTCAAGAAAATATAATAGGTATTTACTAAATTTTTCTATACATATGCGTGTCATCCAACGTAAGTAGAATATTTTACTATTTTCAATAAAGTTCTTTTTAATCCTTTTTAACTTTTCAACTGAAAAGTAATTAATAGATACCTACAGTTTAATTATTACATTTTGTCTCGTAAAGAATTACCTTTCCAAAATGTTCACAAGGTAAGCGAAAGTTACACTGCATCTAAGTGTTGGTTTTATTCAAAGTCAGCGTTATCTGTACGATAGTGGAACTTCAAATACTATTTTGTATTTAGAGCTTAAAGAATTCATGACTTGCGTAAGTGGCAAGTAATTGTAAAGACCTAAAAAGTTATTTATAGAACATTTATGAGATGATTCATTGGAACCACATACAACATCCAAATATCAATTAAATTCAATAAGCTCTGTTGTTGTTTCTTAAGGACTAAATTTGTCACATAAGACAGGGTACAAATACGATTATATTTATTTACTGATTTTAAAAATTGCCTTTCCGTTTATGATATACCTACCTACATAAGTACATTAGTTCTGGACAGGTAAAAGTAATGGTCTTGGCAGAGTTCGGTATCTAACTAGATATTAAGGTGGCCGTAAGGATTCGCACTAATTTAATCAAGTGACTTTGGAGCAAATACATACATAAATAAATTTTTGAAAATATCTTCCAACATCTTTTTTTAAAAACGTAAAAGACTAAAATCTAATGTTGTAAACGAGTTAACTGGAGGCCTAGGTTTTTTGTGTCACCACTCTTGGCATTGCAGGTTAGTGACCGCAATAGATCTTCGTTTTACACAGGAAGACGCTGCTGCCCCTCTGAATGATTCTTATCTCGCCTCTTACAAAAGAAGAGTATCGATCATCCTCCTACCAGATGGTCTGACGACCTGAAAAAGACAGCGGGAAGCTGCTAGATTCTGTAGGCCCAGGACTGGAAGGAGTGGTGAGGTTAAAGGAAGGCTTATGTCCAGCAGTGGACATCTAGAGGCTGACGATGATGAAACAACTTAAGTGAAGGACTTCTAAATCCAATCAGCTTTTTTTCTCGACTGTCTCAAATGTATCTCTCTCTCAAGTCGGTCCTTCATTACAGTGGATCGTTTAGCCACTTGTAACCAGTCATCCAGTAACATTCTCCAGAAGCGATCCTTGGCTTGATGCAGTGACATGCTCATTGGCATATTCAAGTTTTGAGCGATCTGATCCGACCAGCGCTTTGGGTAACGCTTTCTTGGTCGCTTGTTTTTGAGCCATACCTCTAAAACCACCACGGCACCAGCTGTAAAAACAGTAAATCAAATCAAAATAGGTCAAATTGTTTAAGCGATGTCACCGTTTAAAATTTCCTTAAATTAATTTTTTTGAATAACTTTTTAATATCTTGGTATGATATTCACATTATTATATAGGTACATACAGATATATACATTAATTCTTTTACGTAACATCACGCCTGTAATCCCCGAAAGGGTAGGCAGAGAAGTGTAGTAAGTACACTTAATTCTTTTACAACCTTTATTTAATGCTATGTTATTATAATATTTAGGTAATTGCTCGGTAAATGTTGTTTTTTAAAAACATAAAATAGTGCTGTTAAAGAGTGCAGCAAGTCGTCAGCTAGGGGTTATCTAGGCGTCGGGCCCCGTGCTGGCTAAGTTCTGGGTGGCAAACGCCATCTCGATTGTAAGGTATGCCCGAGACTGTGTATGGCTAACATGATATAATATGTAAGAGATAAGTAGTTACTTATACTACCGGATAAGAAGCGATTAGGTCTTTTGGACAGGCTAGAACGTTACTAGTAGCTAGACAATGATCGCTGTCATATGCTTGATAACAATGACCTTCTTGTAGGGAACATTTTTATTTTGTTCTTGTAACATATTATTTCCATTGTATTCAAAAATAAATTAAAGCTTTAGATAAAAAAATTAATTCTAAGCAAAATTAAATAAAATTGTGTCAAAAAAATAAATTACAATATGAAATAAAAAAGAAAACATAAAAGGCTCTAATTTAAATTACTAAATGTAATATGCTATGATGAGAATAATTTAATGAATAGTAATTTAAATATCCGGATAGGATGTTAAGTTTACTGTTGTCTGTTATTATTGATAAGAGTGCCATCTAGTGACAAAATGTGTAATTGTAAATATGGAAATATGTTGTAGTAAATTATGAATGTCATTTCTTATCATAGGAAAACAAGCTAACTGGGTCATTTTATTTACAGAATATATTACAAAAATACTCAAATTTATTAGAGAATGGACAATAGATTCATGCTGTACATCCATAATTTTAATTACATTTTTATGTTTCATAGGCGCGAAGAGCTGAAGATCGAGCTCAGTTGGGTGCCATTGGAGAGGCCTATGTCCAGCAATGGGCGGGAGCAGGCTGACGATGACGATGATGAAGAGATCTGAAACTCGAAACTGTGGCATTATCATCTGGATACCTAAATAACGTTTTTCATTATTGAATCTCTACTCTTAGTCACATAGCGTTGTCTTGACATTTTGTACATTGAAAAGGTCGTTGCAATTGCTTAGCACTGAAATAATACAAGGTTATATTTTTAATTTGCCATCAACACCAATTGAGTAATTATCAGCGCCTCTGATTACTGGGGTAAAAACTAAAACGTTGTATACTGCGCATGCGTATTCACCATAATTACAAAGATCTAATGGTGCTGCTATTGGGCGCGCTTATCACATAATTTAGTTCTTTCCTCAATATAAACAGGCGCTGAATACCTACTTACATCATCTATCCATGTATATAGAGATCAGAGTTTCATAATTACGGCCTCGCATAAAAGTGACAACTAAATTTGAATGAAATCTGTTACTGTTAAATTATTAATTGTTTCTTTTACTCACAGTGTTTACAGAGGCGAATTGTATTTGTTCAAAGATTTATATAAAATGATTTCCAGTTAATATTATACTATCTACCTACAGTCGTATTAATTATTTTTATTAAAGAATCGATTGTCTTCAAAAACTAATTTAAAAAAGAGATAGATTTTAGAACATATCTCATGCATTCACTGCATATTCCCTACAAAGATAATGTTTGGTTGTGAAGTCAGAAATACAGAATACATTTTTCTGTAAATCATATTTTTCAACATTAAAAATTAAGCATTGTTAATGTTTTAATGAAAAACATTTCATTTTTCCTTACGGTGATAGTACATGAACCCTAAGCCTTATTAGATTATACGTTTTGAATATATTGAAGATAAAGAAAATTGATTTTACAACTCAGAAATCTCATAATACCATATGTAAATTCAAATGCAACGGTGCACTTTATTTTGTATTTAGCTTCAATAATTCTAACGATTTAAAAATGATAAAAAAAGTCTGTACAATAATTCAGGTGGTTCGAACTCGGTGGTTACCGTTCCTTCATAATTGTTACAGAGTAAATAAAATGACTACATTTTACAATGAATTAGACTTTTAACAAGGCTTTAAATTTAAACAATTTATGAAAAAATCATAGGCATGAATTTGTAAATCAAGTATCGGTTCGATTTAACATCCGATTTTGTTTAGGGCAGCACTATGACAGTCATTAGTTCTCAAATTCGAATATAGAGGTCAGGTAGATAGGCTTATTTTTTATTATGAACACAACGTCTCGAGGAAGCATTGATTTTGCTATCGTCAAATCGCCTTACATCTGACATGACAAAATATCAACAGGAAAGGAATGCCTTTCATTTTATGTAAATTGTTGTCTTTGGTTTGCCGTGTGATGAAGAGGCAAGGAGTGTAAAAACATGTGAAAAAAATTCCACAGTACTTACCATCGCGAATCGATACTCGAGAAAAAATACTTTTCTCATTTCGGGTTGATTGCCATATCTAGTAGTAGACCGGACTCGGAGCGTATCGGATAGACCGTTGCACGCTGTACGCGCTACTTAGGCTCATTTTAATCATACAGTTTTTGATATTTGTGATACGCATTTGAAGCTTAAGTAAGCCAATATTATTAAATAGTGGCTGGAATATCAGTGAACATTCCATAATATTTTTGTGGAAAACCGGTCAGTTAAATTTCAGTGGTTTTTTGATTGACGACTGTGTGATGCCTATGGCTCTTTAGGTTTTTATTCGCGCGAGAACAATTTCGGGAATCATGGAAGATGATGGTGATGATAAGGACGATACTAAGAGGTAGGTGCCTTCAAAATATTCCATTACAGGTACTTTGATGATCTTGTACAGTTTGATTGTAAGATGTTTATTATTCTCGTCTCTATTATTTCATATCCATAGAGTGCTTTGTGACTTATGAATTACATGTAAAATAAAACATTACTACAGGTTGTATGCTTTAGCATAACAATGTTACACCTGTTTTTGTGTTGACATTCATTCTTAAAGTTGGTTCAAAGATTTGCTCTATAAGATTTGATCTCTAAAATTATGATATGAAAACAATATCTCATTTCAGTGATTATACCACATTTAGAAGGTAGCCAAAATGTACACATATTGGAATATTCTGAATTCTTTTACTTTCTAGATTATTATTGGTGTCGGTAGAATTAGAATGAAAATGTAATTATTAATCTTAATTAGGCTTCGGAAACCCAAAGATTTGTATTGACCATAATTATGTACTGGTTGATGTTAGAAACCTTTATGTAGTTATAAATATAAGCATAAAATACAGGGAAGCGTATCTAAAATGATATGCTGATTCAATGTTGATAATAATCTGCTTGATAGCACTTTTCAAATTCATTAATGTAACAAAATGTATAACACAATTATATAGTAACTGATCAATCCTTATTAATATAAAAAGTTTTCTTTACATAACACTGGGAACTGTATGCACATTACAATTGGCAAATGGATTAACTTGTACACATTATGTGATTAAAGAAAGTAGACTTTTCCAAGATGTCAATATGACATGATGATTAAAAGGGGTGTTCACCTAAGCTCAAGTCCCTTAATAATGTAAGTGAGTTAATCCCTGAGAACTAAGAATGGCTACTTACTAGTTTTTTAAGATTCGGCACTACAAAACCAGTTTTGAATTTATTTTATAGTTTGATATCTAACAAATAAATAGATTTACCCTTCATAACTTTTCCTAATGTGACAATAACCTTTATTTTAAAATACAGTGGAAACTCATTTATCCGGCCCTGAGTTATCTGGATTCGCGATTATCTGGACTACCAACCCTGATAAAATAACTTTGATTAAGGTTGCAGTATATAAATAATTTAAAAAATAATTATCATTTTACAAGCATTTTAATAAACATTGATTATTTTTATTATAATAAGCTTATTTTTTTTGTTGTTTTTGATAATTATCTAAGATTATGCATTATGCTATAATATATATATAAATATATATATATAATATGATTATATACTTAACTCACATATGTTTTTCGAGACAACTAGTTTTGGACCTGTATGAGTTTCTTCACTATGAGCTCCCGCCGATTGCAGCGAGGTCGTGGTGGCGTCTATATTATCATGTATAATATAGGCGCTGCCGCGCTCACGAAACATTTAATAGTAAAATGACATAATATGTACAAAAACTACATTTCTTCATACATTAGAATATCCAGATTTTCGATTATCTGAATGCTTAATGACAACAATTATTCTGGTTAATCGAGTCTCTACTATAGTGTCAATAGTCTTTCACTGCCTTATTACTTGCTATACAATACTTGAATGTATAGAGTTAATCAAGTCCCTTGTGGGCACTAATCTAATCGTAATGATTTTATTATTCATACAATGATTATGTATGTACATTGTGATGGAACAAAACTAGATTTAAATCCTTTGATTTAGTAGTTGTAGGTGTATTTTTATGTGTAGCATGAGGGAAATATTCATTACTTTGAATAAGTAGATGTGATCACTCTTATAAATCCCTAGGCAATATGAGTACATCATCTTTGTAGACAACAATTTTTGTGCTCATTTCTATACTAACAGTAGTGGAATTAATTACTTAACATAGTTAATTCCAATTATATTCTTGTCTGCTATTTTAAGTTTTCGCTTCTATGCTGAATTTTCAAAGTAAAAGTCAGTGTCTTTTCATATTTTGTTGGTAAAAGGGAATTTGATAGGCTAATTTACAGCTGGGGCTTAAAGTGATTCAAATTTTCACTCACACTCTGAATACAAGTTTAATCAGTGAAAGTTAGAAGTAGTAACAATTTAACATGAATGCCTTGGTTGTGATGTTCACTCCAGTGGTTTTATGTGAGTTCAAGCAAATGTGTTAGGGAAAATGGTGCCTACACAGAATAGTTTATTAACAAAAAAGGTGTTGTAGATTTAGTTGTACAGTGTCACCATGGATATTTATCTTATTCAAAGACAAACTACTGTCGATCTTGTATGAAATAACTTTCATGCAAGATTGCCACTCACATTCATTCTCATGCCACGTTAACATGTCGGAATGAGAATGAATGAAGTACAGTGACCTCAGTAGGAGTTATTTCAGGTTTATAAGGTTGGCAGGTTTATTGAGTGTAAATGTTGGAGTTAGAAGAGGCACTCCTAGGTACACACTTGGATAAAAATTGAGACATCTTAAAAGAAGCTTGAGTCAATTGTCCCATATTTATAGATGAGTGTGTATGACAACTTTAATGAATGTAAAGGAAGGGAAAGAAGTTTGGCAAGACTGGTAGCTGGAAATCCTTATTTCCCCCTTCTATAGGAAATAGGACTAAAAATATGATTTATATTTATGTTCATATGTTATATGCCACAATAATTCTAAACGTAGCATCAAATATATTATAAATTTGGTATATATAGAACTAACTTGAAATGCAGTTATAATATTGAATTCTTCATATCTGCTTTTGTTTAATATAATGTTCATTCAAATCAATATTGAAATATTATCTATAGACATTATAGAAATCATGCTCATTTTGGCTGTTAAAATATTTTTCATTTGATATCCCAAAAGAGAAACATAACACCAATATCTGTGTAACAAACCTAATAAAAAGTTTATTTTTTACAATATAAGCAACAAATTTCAAAGAGTAACTATTGCATAACTAGGTGAAATACTATAAGTACAAGGAATCAAACATTAAGTAGCTTTATGTCATGATTATAACATTGATTGGTTAATTTTTTATCAGTTAATTCATTATATGTAGTTCCATATTTTTACATATAAATATACTATCTTAATATTTTTAAATGTATGCTAAATAATTTATTATAAATATAAAATTACATACAGAGAATACATTATATATAGAATTTACTGTTCATATTCCACCAATGACAAAAAAATAGTTTCTTAATAATATGTTCTTAATATAATTTATTTTCTTAAAATGACCATAAACTTGATACACAAAGGACAGTTTTGGTGTCAAATATTAATAAACATTCGAGGTTATCAATGTATAGAAAATGAGATTAACATAGTTTATACTCATACATTGTTAAAAATATTTGAACATGAATTTAGTGCCTTAATACTTATTGTTAAGGATTCTTTCGGTAGTACCACATATGGACAAAAAGTTATACATATTTCACAACTTAGAGACAAGCATATTACTGATATGATTTTATAGTGGGTATTTCATAATAAACTTATTATCTAGTGTTTGTGAAACTGCTTGTGTCATTTCAACAGGAGGACACGTAACTTAAGTGAGAAAAAACGAAGAGACCAGTTCAATTTGCTTGTTAACGAACTTGGCGCAATGGTCTCCAGCAACAACAGGAAGATGGACAAATCAACAGTTCTGAAGTCGACCATATCATTTCTGAAAAATCACAATGGTAAGTATGCCTGTCGTATTGCAATTAAAACTTTATTGTTTCTTACATCATCATCATCATCATCATTAGCCTACTATCATCCACTGTTGGACATGGGCCTGTCCAATGGCGCGCCACTGAGCTTGATCTTCAGTTCTTCGCTTCCAACCACAGCCGGTTTGTTTAATTACAATAAGTAAAATAAGAGCAATAACATGACTTTGAATGCTGTAAAAAGGTATATTAATAAGTTATTGTGAAATTCATAACATCAGTTCATCAGTGTTTGGTCTTTCAACAGATCTCAGAAAGTTAATTAATTTATTGGTACTCTTGAACCTCAGTTGAATATTTTAGTTGTCGATAAAATATGTGTGACCATATACACTATGTAGCACTATGATTAAGTATTGTGTTCTTAGATGTATTATGCCTTCACAAATTTTGTTTTGATAAACAAAACATGAGTTTGCAGTATTTTGTGCTGCATGATGCAAGCAATGCAATATTGATTTTGAAGTGAATACTTCTTTGAACAAAAATCATGGAACTCGCGTCATCGTCAACTAACGCTTTCCGTGAGTGATATATATATACTGTATAAATTAAGTAAACAAAGCATGTTATACATGGCGCTCTCTATATAGACGCTTGGCTGAGACGCGTGTGTGCCTGCGAGGCAATGTATGCGATGTCGGACGTTACGGTCCCGGATTTTTTGTAGGTATTATGTCTTGTGTATTTCAAAATAGAATTTCAGAACTATATATATTACTTTGCCGTCAATAAATTTTGATATCAGTGATATATTTTTATATAGTCTTCTCACCTAATGTTAGTGGGTTTAATATGCTGGATTAAGTGAATTTGTTTAATGCGGTTAGGAATAATAAATAATTAATCACCTATTTCTCAAAAGACCATTTAGGTAAACTGGTGGCCCAATAGTGATCGAATTTCGTAAATCATAAAAAGCCAGTTTGAGCGTTGTCTAGGTTCTAACGTCAAAGACTACACTTAAATAAATATTCCCTCTGTACTACTTATTGACAACAATCCGTCTCATGTCTAACATTGACAATGGGAACGAAATAATAAATGGTTTATTTAATTCAATTTAAGGTATTTGTAATTCATATTACACATACATTTTAGAATTCTGCGCTCCTTCTCTATATAAACTATAAGTGTGCCAAATTTCATACTCCGTCCGCGCAATTTTCGTAAAAAGGGGTACTTATTTTTTTCTTCACGTATTAATATATAGATAATGCATAGGCATGTCACGTCACATTCCAAGCAATGTTTTTTAGTTTTTGGTCTTAGAAACTTAGAAGTCAAAGTCAAGTCAAGATAAAAGTCACCTTAAGAAATAATTATTACATTTTTTTTTTTAAATATGAAGTTATTAAAGTTTTAAAAAACTACAATTCGTCGTGATTTTTGAAGATTAACGTAGTATATTTTCTTTACAATAATTTTTATATTTTCTTCTGTGTACAATAAACTAAAATTATCATCATAAACAACTCAGACAAAGTAGCAGGTGTCAGATTGTAATATATAAAGATTAGGTATAAAATACATATCTCCGCTGTTTCTTCTGAAGTTCCAATAAGAAGTTCATTTGAAATTGAATAAAGGTCAAAGAACCAAAAAGGCCAATCCGAACTTAAACGTACCTACTTCGTTTAATACCATAAGTGGCGAGAGTGCTCTTGACTACAATTGAATCTCGGCGACTTAAAGCAAGGTTAACCCAGACGTCCGGTTGGACGCTAAAGGGTTTAGCATCATGATATGTCCAAGGTTTGATTCTACACGTGTCGAGTTATCTCTAGAAACATTTAAAGGATGTATTTTTAATATTTATGTGAGTAATTGGTATTTGATACTACGAGTTATCTGTATAATTAATTATATCAATGTTCCATTAAATACAATATAATCACTTGAAAGTAACTTTACCTACAGTAAATTTTAACACAACGTCGTTGTTAACTTAAATTGTAAAACGAAATAAAAGTTTTGCAATTAAATAAACAATGTCATCTGATTCTGATAAAGGTGCTCTTATACTCGATACAGTTACGAATTAGTTCTAGATTGAACTGTTACTGGTATACTGTAGGTATACCATTTTAACATATTAAGATTAATTTCTGAAGATAAAATTAGGATATCTCGCCTTTAGTTTAACGCACAGAGTTACATCAACAGAACATACGTGAGACTTGTATGTTAACCGTCCGTTAAAGTGTCTCACTTTTTGCATCCCTTCACATGTGCGTTTAAATTAAGTAGTACCTGGATGACCGAGCCCAGCTCGGTATTTTGATTTTTTTTAGGTACGAATAAGATGCGCTGATAAAGGGCTCCCAATAATAGATTTTCTCACAAAAGAACAAACTTGGAAAAAAGGAAAAATGATCGGATTGAATATGTCTGGACTCGAACCCGGGTCTTCTGGTTTTGGTAACCGCCCGATTTCCCACCTTAGCTATTATAACCCTATACATGGTGGCGAAATTGATCTTCGTATTCTAAGGTTATTGTAGCAGTTTTTATTTGCCTGTAAACACGGATAAAACGACGTTTACTAAAAATGAAACCTAG
>DWDT01003142.1:0-12699 GCA_018245595.1 Microceris scylla | reverse complement strand
CGCCATGCATCGGGTACATATCTAGACTCCGAACCACTACTAGAAAATCGAATTTAGAAAATGTTGTAGTGTTCGATCCGGGAAGCGAATCCGGGACCTCCCGATCAGCAGTCGCACTTGCAATCAACACGACCAACGAGGCAGTCAGCCTTTTCAGCTATCTTCTAGAAATAAAAGTGCCTGTTCTTCTTGCTTCCAGAAATACAATCCATCACTTAATTCGTCGCTGATAGATGAAATTATGGAAAGTATAATACTTGGACTGACCGTACTATTTGGAGAACTAGTATTACACGAGTTTGACGTGATCAAGGGCATTCTCGGAAACGAGATTCTGGCTTGCTCGGGTAAGAAATACTTTAGTATTAGCTCAACAGAAGAAACTTGGAAATAATAGAATAAAAGCTCGCATTCAAATCAAGCTGGCGCGACGATTCTATTAATGCCTCTGAATATTGGGAGATAAATAAGCTGCTTTATATTATTTTAGAAAATGACGCATTTCCGTAATAATGAAAATTATGATTCAATAAATTGTTTTCAAAACTCACAGGCTATAACAAAAAATATGTGCTAAGTGTAGCACGTTCAGTATCGTTAATATTTTGAATTATAGCTGAAGCACAATATCTACATAATTTAATCTAAGTTTCTTTTGGGTGAGTTTCTTGACTTACTAAGAATGCAGTACCGGACACTATAATAATGAAAGAAGTAGGAAATATTTGGTAAATAGGTAGTAATAATTAGTTCATATAGTAATTTCTGTAGTTAATATTTTTCTTTATTTGATTGCAGATGACGACTACCGCGAAGTGTTGCTGGACACGCTGGAGTACCTCGACGTCCGTCCTCCGAAGTTCACCGCTCTCCACGTCATCCCCATCAACATCAGACTGATCTTTGCGCTGTTCAGTTTCTGTTCCACGTACATTATTGTTTTGTTACAGTTCCACTTTTAATATGATTGAATATTTAATTTTTAAAATTTAGAAATAGGCTTGCGTTGGGTTTCGAAATCACCTAATAGAAAGCGAGATTCAGCTTAGGCTATAGCACGCTCATCTAGAAAATGCGCCTTCACTCTTGTGTTAAATATGGTAACATCACGTAGTCTGTAATTGTCGAAGAGGTAGGCAAAGAAGTGTGCTACAATACCCGAAACGGGGTATGAATCCCGGACCTCCCGATCGGCATATGCATATATCAGCATATGCCTGCATATGCCCCCTCGTAACGAATTATTCTTACGTGATGAGTTCTACTTAATATTATTAAGTAGTAAATAAATGACTAGTAAATAATAATACAGCGATATAATTAATATTACATTAAAGAAGGAAACAAATTAACGAGGATGCCCACATTACAATATACTAATAGTAATAGTAGGTAGTAATATACTGCGGCTTTACTTCTTTCGCTTTTGTGAAACCTCGATCTCAAAAGGGAATGAGAAATATATCTATAGTGAATGGTAAAATTTTACATAATTATGCCCACTATTCATTGACATGAATATCTTCGAGCACTTTTGCATATACAGCGATAATACTTACTACACTAGAATTTCCTTCACAAACCCATATGTACCTACATACGATTACATGTTAAAAAACATTGTTTTTATATACTAGGGATAATTAAGTATTTTATAAAACGATTTTCCTAACATTGTAACAATTCTGATCAGAATCGAACTTAAATATAGATAATAAACTATAATTTATTTAATGAGTGTCTACAAAAGCTTAATGTTTGTGGAAATTTTACAAAATTACATAGAAAGCTGAAGTATGCTTATCTGATCAAATGAATGTCAATAGAACTATGTGTCTGTTTACTACACAACAACAGTTGAAGCTCCAGGTGGGACTTTTGTAACTGACAAGAATAATAAGGGTCTTCGAAAGACTGAAGGCACATGCTGCATATGGCGAGACAGGGCACGATGGCGCTCATTGGGGAGGCCTGTATCCAGCAGTCGACTGAGATAGGCTGATGACGATGACGATGACGATGAATTTATTATTTTGACATTTTTATTATTTTGACATTGTATTATTTGACATAATTTAATTAATTCAGTTTATTACATTGACAATTGTATCATTGACATTGGCTATGCTATCGAATTGGAACATGTGTTATGATAACTACAGTTTCAATTGTAATTGTAATAAATAAATAAATAAAAATTATAACGATCATTATGAAAAAACCCCACAAAAAATATTTTATTTATTTAGAATTTTTATGTGGTTAAGAGTGCTGTTCGGAGTGTACCATGACCTAAGTCATACGAAATGTATCCGTGCGCTTTCGAAATTGTAGGTACATCATATCTTACATTTTGTTATGCTTGATCGGCAGTTAGTTAACAATAACTGTTGCAATTAACATTTCTGCTGTATTCATTTTCCAAATCCTTATAAATACGTCTGCTATGGCATTTATACAATAAAAATGAGCAACATATCAAATTTTATTGGGATGTCCAATTAGTTGACAACAACCTGTACTGGTATTGCAGCCACAATGACGTAGGACTCAATTCAATTATAACACTAATCATTTTATTTTCAAAGTTTTGATACTAATGTGCTATTCTTGCAAGGTCTGTTTTTTTATTTTTTACATTTTATGTGGATCGTGCTTGATGACTTCACATTCAATAAGTATTTTGTCAATGGTGATGATATTTGAATTACTTTATAAACGAACAAACAACATTCGTACGTTCTTACTTCTTACCTACACGTAAGAAGATAAATCCAACGTTTCAGGAGATCAATATTGTCAAAAAGTTCCTGAAAGCATACCAAAAACCTAATGGATGCTGTTCAGGTCTTAAGTTTACAGATTACTTTTTTTGGGAGATCCAGTTAATAATGTGGTATAATTTCATAAATATAATGAAGGTCATTTTTCGGGAAGTTTTTCCATCACAGATGATGTAATGTCGATAAAAAACCGAATGAAATATTCTAGTACAAAACCGAGAAAGCTGCAATACTCGTATGTAAGTTTGCTTTTGGAGGTCCGTCAACTTACTTTATGATGATTTGCACAACTAAGAAACAGTAAAACGTTAAAACGACGATAGAATTATTTAGTAAACATTCGATTTCTAAATACTTTGTCATTGGTTGATATTTCAGATGTCTTCAGCATGTGCAGTCTACCTGCTCAAGAGTATATATTACATTTACGTTAACATAGAAATGGTATTGCCTTATGTAAGTAGTGAACATATATTGGCACACTCTCATAGTATAAAAGACTTTTCCGTATCTTCCATAGTCTCGCGAGAGAGGCTCCAGAGGCGTTTGCATATGAGGTGGCTCATTTCAAAATATTAGTAATTGCATCTATGAATGCTCTCTATGACTAGCTTCAGCGCTGTTTAATTTAATTCAATTTTAACTATTCATCGATCGTTGGCCGCACTAAATCCGCCCGTAAACAGTAGGTGTCACATGTTTGTTTTTTGATGGTGATAGATAGTCTAATTTCTTGTTGACTTTCCGATGGAATTTCTATTTCATTTTAATTTAGTGCTTGTGTCCTTAGACTTCAGTGGTATCAAAACGGGTCTAAAGCGTTCATGATTCTATATGGCTCTCTACACAACGTTTTAGAAGTCAGTTCGATACATAGTGATAGTTACAGTCTATCAAATCATCACATCTGCAGCTACTCTGATTCTTATGTATTAAACGGATCTGGGCTTGTGAATTATTTACTTAAGTACCTACATGTGTTACATTACTGCTCCTCTGTTTTCTACAATTATAATGCTCTATTGATGTCAGCAGTATTCGACCAAGTTTTCGAAAGCATAATTCCGGGAATAACTTTGGTATTTGCGGAGTAAGTCGTACACGAATTTGGTGTTATTAAAATTGTTATTGTAAACGAGCTTCTCGCTTGGTCAGGTAAGTAATTCACATTGATTAATAAAAAATCCGCAGAGTATAGGAGCGTTTGATAGCCGACAGTTGCAAATAGCTGGTTTGTACTAAATAAAGAGGCTTAGAAGAAAGCTCGGAAATTAAACAAAGGTCAGGAGCGACAGGTAGAAAGAGGAAGTTGGCTAACACCGCAAAACGAATACAGATAAAGTATTAAATTAAGAAATAGCATAATGCTCTCGTAATTAAGTGTAAAAAGAGTAAATTTAGTTGAATGAAATATTTAATTCTGTAGCCTGAGCAAACGTTAACGCTGTACAGTCTGTCTTGAATTCAAAGTCTAAGTATCCATGTGTTATGTCATATCCATCCATTCGGGATACACATTGCTAGTATCCTAAAAAGCTGTTGATACTATCCCGAATGTTTGAATATTCACTATATGATTCTACACTTCGCCTTCTCGTTTGCAGATGAAAATTATCGAGTAAGACGAAAAACAGAATTCTCCAGGGAGTTATAAGACATTAATTGTTTGAAAAAAGAAAATAAATATCTGACAGATATAAAAAGTATCCGATTCGGATTTATTTTGCGTATAAAACGATTGTGAAAAGTGTCATGATACTTTAAAAGTCAAATTATTGATTTTCTCGCCGTACATTGTCAGTATGCATGTGTACATACATACATTGCATGCTTATCGATATTTTCAATTGCATTTCTGTCATTTGCTAAAAGCTTGCTCCTAGGTTTTGCTTGTGATGATACAACCCTTATAATCTTACTAACCTTATAAACATTTACATTATAGAAAGGCTTGGTGGCAGAAATAGATGCAGTGTTAGCGCTTCAACATTGAGATCCTGAGCATACCTAAACATGTCATGACTATTCAAATATTTCTCCACTTTTGTTTTACATAACATCGCGCCTATAATCTCCGAAGAGGTGGGCAGTGAAGTGTGGTACACTCCCACGTTTCATCAGTTACGCTTACGTCCCGTGGAATCGGTAGTGAGCTCATTGCCGTATACTGACCGTGAATCCAGATTTCGAGCTATTACTAGGAATTTGAATTTAAATCAAGATAATCCGAATAGCACCCGACTCGGAGATCGAGCTTAGGACTTCTAGCTCGGCAGTCGCGCTTGCAATCACTCAACCGCATAAAATAATTTAATAAAAGAATTTGTGGAGAAATGTTTATAAAAAAGCTAACTTTGGTACCTATATTTTATATAGATACGTGTCACGAATATAACTCGTTTTAATGATAGTATCAGTAATTTTGAATGCATAGTATTTATGAAGGAATATAAATTACACAGCGAGCCGACCTACTTCGATATCTGATGAAATGAATATTGAGAGATATGTCAGTATACTATAAACCGCGGTGACTGAATAACAGACCGAGTTTTAATCAAGACTTTTGATTTGAACAAATATCATCGAATCATGGCAATCATTGGGAAAAGGCGCCACAAAACACAATATTCCTTATTTAATATTTTAATGTCGTTAAGAGTACCGTTCGGAGTGTATTGTGATCTGAGTCCCTCGAAATTTATCTGCGCCTTAGCGAAATTTTACGTCGTATCTTTAATTTTATTAAGCTCTCTATCAATTACCCTTAAGATCAAAACATTATTCCAAGCAAAGAATTATGACATATTTCTTTTAATCTTTTATAATTATTTTGTTATAGAACAGTTATGGAATTTATACCATAAAAATGAAAAACTAATTAAATTTTATTCCAGTGTCCAATCAGTCGAAACAAACTTGTACTGGCATTGTACACATATTGACGTAGAAGTCACGTTCTGTGTTGCATTAATGATATTGATTGTAAAGTTTATAGCCCAATGGGCTGTTCTTGGGGCTTCTGGTTTTATTGCCTATTTCAATTTAGCTGGATTCTCGTCGGTGATGTCAAATTTTATGAACACTTTGACAATATTGATAATTTTTGAATTATTGTATAAACGAATGAAGCACATTCGCATATTCTTAACGGGATGTGAAAAAAGAAAACCTCTATATCAGAAAATAATCATTGTCAAAAAGTTCGCTAAGGCATACATTCATATAATGGACTCTGTATCGACCTTAAGCTTGGAGATTACCTTTTTGGTAAGTTTCGCTTTATAATTAGGTAAAAAATTCATATATACTACTTTAGCACCTGCCTGGCAGTGATTCGACGCGAAGAGCTGAAGATCGAGCTCAGTTGCGTGCTATTGAAGATGCCTATGTCTAGCAGTGGACGGGAGCAGGCTGACAAAGATCATCATGATGATGATACTACTTTAGTATATATGATTAAGTTTTCTTCACTTAATATAGTCAGCGGTTTTTACATTCATGACGTTTATCCGTTTTTATTATTGGTTTGAAAAGTTTTTTTATGGCATCTTACTTGTAAATCTGGTCTACACCCAATTGCTAAAGTAGTCCATTGTTGAAAATATAAACATTTTATTTCATCTCCGTAACTGTAATAACATAAAATCGAGTCTGTATTCAGTCAAGTGTGCATGGCAATGTTAAGTTTCCGAGTTATGAATTTATCGCATTGTTTTTATGAAATGTGACATTCGTTATTATTTCAGATGTCTATAATGTGTGTTAACTACGCGGCTAAATGTATCTATCACATTTACGCCAACATTGAATTGGCGTTGCATTCTGTAAGTGTAAAAAATGTATGCGTTTTATCATAGAAAAGCTTCTCGCACCTTCTATATACTCACAGCCACAACTGCAGGAGCTCTTACATCTTAGCCGAGTTTTGTCCTCAAATACATCTCGGTCTTTTTAATTCATTAATGAAAATTTGATTCAGTAATTAAAAAATCATATTCTTGGCCTATGCAACTGTTTTTCTCTTTTCTAGACTCCAACATCAATGTTACCGTTACTAGATATGTTGATACGCAGTGTGCTTCTCTGCTCGCCGATCGTGTTTGCGGAAATGGTGCTCAACGAATTTGATATAATCAAAGGTGTTATTGGGAATGAAGTCCTTACTTGTTCGGGTAAATAATATTTATTGCAACAAGAATACTGCTATTTACAAAATGAGGGCCTTCGTCCCTTGAATTACACTAAATGATAAAAGTCGAAGGAAATTTTCACGATCTTCCAAGTTCTACGTACAAGAAGACAATAATTGGTACACATTAGTAAATTCCGTGTGTCTTAGATATGAGACGTTTGAATATTCAAACAGGTGACGAAACTGCCCAACTATATACTTGGGCAGCTTAATCACTAGATCTCTTCCAGAAAGTGCAATGAATGCAAATATTTGAAATGGGAAATCAAACGGTAGCTCCCGAAATAATGCATGTTGAAGCCGAATTTTTAATTAAGTGTTTTTGAATTAATATATTCCTTTTGTATAATTGTAGATGACAATTATCGCGAAGTTTTGCTGGACACGCTGGAGTACCTCGACGTCTGTCCTCCGAAGTTCACCGCTCTCCACGTCATCCCCATCAACTTCAGACTGATCTTTGCGCTGTTCAGATTCTGTGCCACGTATATCATTGTTTTGCTACAGTTTCACTTATAATATGTCTGTTGAACGCAAGTCTTCGTAGCACTTGTAACACAATAACGAATAATGCGATTTCTATACACTTCAAAATAAGCACCTTGAATGTTTGCAGAGACAAAATTAAACCTTCCTTTGGAGGTATTATCGAGTGACACTAGATTAAGAAAATTATCATAGTAGTGGCTTATAAAGTTCTGTCGCTACCAATTCTTTTATATTGTTATTGTGTATTTTTACATAAATTTGACGATGATCAATTTTTGAAGTGAAACTTCTTTAGAATCGTTGTGTTTTGAAACTCAATGGAACGAAAATGCGTCACGATATAGAAATAGAGATGGATGTAGAGTATCAGGAGTATTAGCATAAATGTAAGGTTTTATTATTTTTTACCAAATTTAAAAATTATTTTATATTTTAATGTAAAATATTATATTACATATTATTCAGTTTCCACGTTTTCATATTGAACAGATGACTAATAGGAGAGAGATATGCGCTTGTCAAAGCGGATCGGATCTAGGTGATTTAGATTTACTGGAAGCAATTTACATTTCTCCCATCCAGTCAATAAATATCATTGAATTCGTACATGTAAAAAAATAATAAACCTTACATTTATCCCGATACTCCTGATGCTCTATATTCATCTCAATCTCTCGTAGGTTACATTTCAGAGGTTTCACTTCTGCCATATGTGCATTCCACAGACACAATTTAGTTCTATCAGTTTTTACTTGGTACATTATAGAATCTTGTGGGTCAATCCATAACCAGTGATTGACTGCCTCGTCGGTCGAGTGGTTGCAAACGTGACTGCCGATCGGCAGGTCCTTGATTGAAATCTCGGGTCGGGTACTAATCGATTTTTATATTTAGGATTTCTAGGATCTTCACCACCTATTCCATGTGAGTTTACCACGCAACTGGTGAAACGTGGGAGTGTACTATACTCTTCTGCCTACCTCTGCGGGGATCACAAGCGTGAAGTTACGTTCAGTTGTTAGGTTGTCTTGTCTCTGGTTGCAAAAATTAGGCCATAGAAACGAATGTAGTAGTAGCACTCCCACGACAAGATCATAGATACTTTTTCATCACCTTATAAATATACGTCTTTTCTTTCACTATTCGGTGTGTGTGTTCTTAGAAATAAAGACTTTAAAGCTTCTCTGTGTTTACTGTTATAATGTTGATTAAGAACTTTTGCACTAAAATTATACACCTGGTATATCGCATAAGATTGTAAAAATCAGGTCTGTTATGTGATAGGACTGAAAATACCAGATATTTTGGAACAGCACCAACTCGACCATAGAATATTAGGTATATTCTTATGCTTCTACAGCACTGAAAGCACCCGAGTCCTTATTATAGGGATACTTATCCTAACACATTCAATTTTACCTATAGTACGAAGAATGTAGGGATATAATTCACCTGTAGATAAACGTGGGCATCTAGTTATAAATATATTCCAAGAGACATTCTGGTTACAAAATAGTGTGTGTTGACCTTTATTTCCGCCGTTCTCTAGCAACAAGCAATCCTTACCTTCAATAATTCGATTGGTAGCCTGTCAGTTATTATGTACATGTTGTGTGAGTAAATGTAACATAAAATATTCGTGACGCAGTAAATATACAAACGGAAATGTCTGGAATCAACCGGCCCATGAGTCAGTGGAGGAAGATGGCGACGGTACAGTAGTAATTGCTTTTAGACAGACACATATTAGACAGATACATATGTGTGTATACGTATGTACGTGCATATGTATATTTTAGAAACGTTTCCGTCAGATAACAATCAGTCGTGCGACTCATTTAATCGCTCTATTGTTGGCGTTCTCACAGCAATCCATATTTTGTTTTACCTTTATCAAATAGCTATTATTTTTTTAATAATAAACGATTGTAAAACGTTTGTAAGAAGTGGTGTGAAATTAAACTATTATTCATCTATACAATTAATTTATTCGTTATTAAATACAATAATATATGTTAAAATTACAATATATTCACAAACCTGAACGTTCGTCCGAAAGCGTCCCGTTCCAACTGTGTCAGATTTTAAAAACTACGGATGTCTTTGTTTTTACAACTTTTCTATAAGTAACATTAAATAAATGAAGCCGGTCTGTGTACATAGTCTAGGCACTTAGATTATATAACTAATTATTTCGCAACACAAGGGACCAGACATTCTTCAATCCAAAATGTTTCCGAGCTGGTTTATATACCAACTGTCGAGATTTAGTTAAGAACTCGACAACAGTGACCGAGGAACCCGGTCTTAGCGTACCACACTTTAGACTTGGTACGATGCTCACGGAAGTGCACAAGGACTGGCCTCACTCGAACGTCTGCTGATGAGTCTAGACGATGACATCCTTTTAGTGAAGAGGTGGTTATATCTGGAAGTGTGTACATTTGACCATAATTTGTTCAGATAATACTGAAGTAGTATATGATATTTATTCAAACACAAATCCACCTTTAAAGAGGGTTGACCTACTTTGATATCAGATCGGATTATTATCGGAAATGTGAAATCGTGAAATATTAATACTAGTGTTTGTTTCACAACGCAGTGTCAAACTGACAACTAAAGCCTCAATTACGGCCAGTGTGACGGACAGAATTACAGGAACCATGCCGATCGTTATTCAAAGACATCATAAGCAAACAATTTCATCTTTTAAGATTATCATGTGTATAAGAAGCCTGTTCGGAGTGTATTACGATCCTAGTCCTTCTAAATATATCTGTGCATTGGCGAAATGCTTTGTCACGTTTTTTATTGCTATAACCTTAACTTCAAGTTTTTTCTATATTCCGTCTGAAATAAACAAGCAAGCACAAATATCCTATGTTATAACGATTTACCAATGCGATATGTATCTTCTATGGAGCTTATACTACAAAAATGAACCGCTAATAAAATTTTGTTCGGATGTCCATCTCATTGGCAACAACTTGTATTGGAATCATAGACATCATGACTTAGGAGTCACATTCATTATAACAATCGGTATTTTATTTTCGAAGTTTGTTTTACAATGTGCTATTTTCGGAAAGCCAGGATTTGTCATTTATTCAAACGCAATTGGATTAGCATCAGTTATATCGATCTTAATGAGTATGTTGATGATGCCAATGATATTTGAATTATTTTATAAACGAATGAAAGCAAATCGTTTATTCTTAGCTGGATGTGAGAAAGTTATACCAATAGACCAGAAAATCAACATTATGATAAAGTTCGGACAAGCATACAAAAATTTAATGAATTCCGTACAGAGCATTCGTTGGCAGATTACTTTTTTGGTGAGTTTTAATTTATAATGCGATTTATAATTAAATACTCATATTATTTGGTCTATGTGTAAATAATACATCCAGATAATATCCCATGAGTAAGCTGTGAAGCAAGGTTTGAATGGTATTTTACGAAACGTCAGGAACTACGATTGTTGGTTAGTTTGTAGCAAAACTGTCTAATTTAATCTGCAGGTGATGATTGGGTCTTCTTAAATTTGATCTGAATAGTTATGAGTGAATGATTAACAGCAAATTAGTGAATTAACGACAGCAACAAAATGATCCCATATCCCAGCCTATCGTGTATACAATCAAATTCTATTTGACGCAGAATTCCGTTATTTTCCTTTGTTTCATTAAGAAATTACTATTATTTCAGATGTCATGGACGTGCGCAATCTACGTTCTTAAATGCGTATTTTACATTTACTACAATATTCAGATTGCTTTATCACATTTTGTAAGTTATCGACGGCTTGTACTATTGCTGGTATCTCATGCATTAATGTTTAGGCCTATGATTTGCTTACGCATCTATTAGCAAGTAAGTGCCCGCTCTTTTTTCTAGAAATATAGTGAAAAATTTAACTCATCGCTGGTAGACCAAATTCTGGAAAGCGTAATACTCGGTGAGACCGTGATCTTTGCAGAGCTAGTGTTACACGAGTTTGATGTAATAAAGAGTATTCTGGGAAACGAGATTCTGGTCTGCTCAAGTAAGAAATATTTGAAATTCATTTTATAGAATGGTCGTTGGTTGAGTCTGCCTCGTTGGTCGAGTGGTCGCAAGCACGACTGCCGATCGGGAGATCCTGGGTTCAAATCCCGGTTCGGGTACTATTGGATTTTTCTAATTAAGAATGTCTAGTAGTGATTCGGAGTCTGGATGTGTGCCCTGTGTATGGCAATAGGCTCACCACCTATTCCATTGTGGGACTTAAACGTAACTGGTGAAACGTGGGGGTGTACCTACTACACTCCTCTGCCTACCCCTTCGGGGATTACAGGCGGGGGAGGAGGCGCGGAACAGCAGCGAGACGGGTGGCGAGCCGAGCCACGACACTCGCCATCGTGACCTCCATTTGACTACGCACTACTACATTACGACTACTATATTATTTTTGTAATGTAATGAGCCTCTTCCGGCCTCTTCCGGTGGCTGAAACTCGTCGAGTCTTCTGGCGAGACGATTGTGATGACTCTTAAGAACAGCTTATAGACGTGGCTCAGGAGTGAGATGGGTCTATAGTTTTTAAGAAGAGACTTATCTCCCTTGTTAAAAAAGAGTACCACCAAACTGCTACTCCACGCCATCGGAGGTCTCCCATAAATGTAAATGTAAATGACGGAGTTAAATAAGTTCTGCATACTTTGCAAAACAGGAGCTCCTCCTGCCTTCAGAAGCTCCAAGGTAACTTCATCGTCGCCAGGGGCTTCTCCATTTTTAAGCTGTCTCAGAGCTAACACTATTTTGTCTGGGCCAATATCAGACAGATCGTCGCTGTGGTGGCGTGTCAGGGTGGCTCGCGGATCGTGATTGTTTCGTTTAGGACAAGGAGCATGCGCAGCATACGGTTGGTCATAGAAGTCCTGGATCTCGGCGAAAATATCCGGCCTTTACAGTACGGTTCTTCGGCTGCGTGTGGTCAGCTTCGTCAGATGGCCCCTTCTAAGCAGCTCAGTGAATACTTTGGACCCTCGGTTTCGCTCTATCGCCTCTTCAATCTGGCGAGTCCTGGAGCTCCGAAGGTCACGCCGTGCCAACCTCGCAATACGCTTATTAAGGTATGACCTGTCTGACGAAGTGATTTCAGGGTTTTTCCGTCTCTCTGTCATAAACCGTAGAGTCTCACTCGAGAGTTTGGACTTTCTGCCTTTTTGTTGCGTTTTCCTGAAT
>DWDT01003141.1:0-12701 GCA_018245595.1 Microceris scylla | reverse complement strand
GGCTCTGGCGACCGGCTGATTGCGGTATAGCGCAGCCTAAATAGGCACGGCTAAATGCCCTGGCCGCCGACGGGCAGTAGCATCGGCGGTGCGAAAAGTCGTTCCCTGCGATCTCCAATCCACATGCCCAGCCTGGAGATTACGAGCATAAACCCCCTCTGAGGGTAGGCCTATGTCCAGCAGTGGACTGAGATAGGCTGATGATGATGATGATGATGAATAGCACTGGACCTGCGATTTGAATCCAGGACCTCCCGATCGGCAGTTGCACTTGCAACCTCTCGACTAACGAGGCAGTTAAATTTTACATAATAATTGCTTTAATGTATTAATCTAAGGAAGAATATAATTTTTTTAAAAAACCTAAATCCTTAGCATCAAATTGAAATCGATACGAAACGAAATTATCTTGAAAATAATCCTTTAGTGTATAATAACATACATTTAGTTGAGTTGAAAATATCAAGAATGCTTCGAAGCGATCCGTGTATTATTCAATTATCGACAATTGTTGTGTGTTAATGGATTGCGAATAACCTGAGGTGGTCGTGTGCAGGAGACGATGCGCCACGAGATGCACGGCATGCTGCTGCACACGCTGCCGGACTCCGAGTGTTCGTCCTTGAAGCAGTTCAACAAGGAGGACATGCTGTGCACGCGCGGCCGCCCGCCCCGATGCGACTCCGCTTGCAACGTACGTACAACCCACCTTTCATACAATCAAGTCATGTAGTCGTTCGCATGATAATAAAAACTAACGAGGCGTGGTGGGTGGCGCAGGGCGACAGCGGCAGCGGGCTGATGTACGGCGGGCGCGTGGTGGGCGTGGCGTCGTGGGTGGAGGACGACGCGCTGGAGTGCCGGCGCGGCGCGCGCGTCGTGTTCTCGCGCCTCGCCGTCGCGCGGCCCTGGATCCGGGAGGTCACCGGCCTCTAGCCGCCCTCTACTCGCACCTCGCCGCCGCTCACCCGACCACCACGAAATCGGACCTGCTTCAAGTTTCTTATGCGATTGGCCAAACCGACGTGTCCCGAGTTTCGAACTATTCCACCTAAAAGTGTATAGTCTAGGAGAGGTCCCGCCGTGCACGGCATCGAAGGAAGATTAGTAGAAGTGATGCCCTATTGTGTGGTGCTTACGGGGTTTGTGTGTAGATAGGTTAGATTGGTGGTTTTTGATGTGTCTATACCAAAAATAATTTATTATCTAAAAGTAAAAATTTTGCACGAATATGACAAAACACACGAGCGGACAAAAACGTAAAAATACAGACATTGTACTAGTCAGTATTTCTCATGACTTAACATTTCTCTTTTATTTCGAACTCGACACCATTGTTTAAAAAAATCAGAATCCTGAAGATAAAAATGTACTTTGTAAATAATAGTGTATATATTTTTTCTTATAGTGAACACGATATGTATAAATGTATTTTCAGTGAACTCTAAGATATATTTGAACAATACATCCAAAAAATTTAAAATAAAAACTCTTACGCTAATCACTAATATTCTCTGGTCCAATATCTACTTACAAATGTTTGTTTAGGTTAATTTACGGTTAAGTAATGTGATAATGTGCCATACACAAATATTGTTTTGTAATTAAAAATCTCATTTAAATAAAACAAATATTTATTCAAATTTGAGTGCCTGCGATAACTCGCTGTGTAAATATTATTTTCACCCTTCGTTAGATAATGAGACAATAACCCTTTATGAGTCATCAGCTTTAAAAGTAGTGCTGCCTTTGACTGTCTTGTCTGACTTATTGCATTCCAAGCGCTATTATTGATCGAGAGGTGTTCGATTCGAACCCCGGATCTAGTATTAACAGATTTTTCTAGCTTAAAATTCCTAGAAGTAAATTCGAGTCCTAATTTATGCCCGGTGTACAGCAATACACAGGAGTGTACCTACAGTCTGCCTACTTCTTCAAGAAAGTACAGGCGTGTTATGTTGTGCTGACTTTGAAATACTTTTTGCCTGAGCAAATAACAACAGTTTAGTGTGAAATAGGAGTTGCACTTATTGTATTAAAAATGGATTGTGAAAAAGAAAACAAAATTTGTATTCCTGGAAATTTAATGACTTTAATAGAAGAATAACTAAATTAAAACAGCAAGATAGAAGAAAAAATCATTCATTAATAACATCATATTTTTCTGATTATGTTCATGCAAAAAGACCAAAATTAATCAATGACCTAACAAAATATACAACAAAAGTCATCAAATAATCAAGTCCAACCAATCGTTAGTCCGCGGCGAGCGGCCACCGAAGCGATAATAATGTATTACTGTTTCAACTTCACCACTAAAATGAACAAGTACATAATACAACTTACAATTTTGAATAATATTGTGATTAAAAAGAAAAAAGCTAAATAATTCTTTCCTACTTATATAATGTGTAATAATATAAAGTGTCGACTACTTATAAATGTATAACTATCCATATGCTTACTATAATTTTTCACACAAAGAGCGGAACGGAGGGTGGCCACACACCGCACACCCCGCTCGCTAACGCTACGTCACTTACGCCGAATGTTAGACAAGTAAGAAAGCGACTCGGCCGCCGGAGAGCGCCGCGGCCTCGGCCGGCCTCTCGCGGCCTCGTGCGGCCTCGTGCGGCCTCGTGCGGCCTCGTGCGGCCTCTCCGCCGGACTCGTAACAATGTAGCTTTTTTTGGAGTTTTACTTTTTTACAATATATAGGATTTGTCTCTATAATTAATTATATCTAATATTTACAATGGAGGTGAATGGACATATTTAAAACTCTACTTATTATCTCCGAAATTAATCCTGAAGTCCTACCCGAAACGAACGTTATCTACAATTTTATTAAACATGAGATTGAACAAACCGTACCGGGGCTCGACGTTCGAGACGCTACTTCATCTTTGTAGATATTAAAAAATACAATACATTTTATACATTATTACATTGGAGAAACAATCGCGTTGGTTAAAGTTTAACGTTATTTTCCCTGTAACTATTACGTTCACTCGAACGCTGGACACCGGCGCGAGGTGCCAGGTTATTCTCAACGGAAACGATGAATATGCAGCTGTGCAATGTACCGATAGCCTCTACTCACTGCAGATTTGTAAAGATCGAAACGTGTATTTGGGGTTTTAAAAAACATCACACACCTCATTCACTAACGTCATTAAAAGCGACACACTCGAGAACAACCGGGCGGGTACGGGAGCGGCGAGTCGCCGCCGACGGTTCAGGTGGCGCGTGTCTCGCGGAGTACGTTTGCCCAATCTCCCTCATTAAAAGCAAAAACTCTCGCCACAAATAAATCTAAAGGTCGCGTAGGGCGAGGCCGGGCGGGCGGTCCGCGGTGGCTCCCCGCCGGATGACACGCCACCGATGTCATCAGTCAAGCGGCGGCGGCGCGGGCCCGCCCTACGGTGCACTAAACGAATCAGGGTATTTATATATAGGGGTGTGGGGAGGGGCGAGGGCGGCGGCGGCGGCGCTCATATCTTGGGTATCTTTTGCGAGACGACGACGGGGTTGTTGCGGCGGATCTCCTGCGCGCCCAGCTCCCGGTAGTCGAAGGAGCACTCGTGCTTGTCGCTGTACCGGTGCACGGCGCAGAACAGCCCCCCGCAGCGGCACTCGAACCCTGACACACACACACACGTCACACTCCCATTTAACTCGGTTAACAAGATGATAAGAAACATGTCTATGATCGAATAAACAACACAGTAAATAGCCATTACAAGTAACTGACACTAGAAATTATTATAGCCCGGTACAAATATTATAATTGTCTAGTACATACGTAATTTTAGTATGTGCTTACACACAATTGTCAACGAAAAACGACTACAAAAGAAATGCAAGCTAGCGAAGTATCGCATTGCCTCATTATGATATCAATTATTAGCAAAACACTGAGGTATTATTACAACAGTAAACGTGCTAAAATTACATATCATAACAAATGCCAAATCGTACAATATTTAAGTTGCACTCGAATAGAACTATTAGCAATGTATATTTAACGATACAAAAACAAATAGATAAATTTATAGAAAAATTACAACAGAACGAGCGCTTTCCTATCGTGAATTAACGCGATGCGGTGGGCGGCCGGGCGCGCGTCGACGCACGCGTTAACGTCACCAGGTGTCCGTTAACGCCACGTCGAGCAGCGCAACGCTACACTTTTTATTGGCGCGATACTTTCATTACTGCACGTAATAAACAGTCGTCGTCGTCGATCTTATCTCTGTATGCGCACTCACTAAGTGCGCAGAATGTGGCCAGTAAACAACCGCGGCGACAATGAACTGCGTAGTACTGTGCGATCTTTCAGTAAATCCGAATGTTGAAATGAATGTAGTGAATTATATATTTTATCACTAAGGTCTCTATGACTTTACACCGACAAAATGTGAATACCATATAATTAACAATATATTTAAATATAAGTATAAATATATATAGATGTCACTTTAGCGAATTTTAGTTTTTGTTATTCCAATATATAGAAACACAAAGCTTTAATAGGTGCCACGCTACTAGACTGTGTTCTGTAGTTTGATGACCTGAGCACCAGTAAATATACCACACTTACATCTAGGACACAAAAGGTCATAATTTAGATGTGTGCGAAGGTTAAGAACATTTGCTCCCCGCACACACGCGTGATGACCACTGCACGCTACGCAAGGTCATATAGTAACAGCAAATAATCAAATATTTCAGGTGTAAATTAAAAAGAAATGTCGTCATTACGTTCGTGGTTTATTATTGTGCTAAAACAATGTATAAATATACATACCCTACTTTTAAGGCAATAAACTATATTTATAATGTATTTTTATTGCAATTACCTGTGAGTCCAACCTTCTTGCGGCAAACGGCGCACCTATTTTTCTTCTTTTTGTCCTTGCTGGGGTCCTTGTCGTCCGCGTCCGTGTCGGACGCGCCCGTGCTGGCGCCGCTCGTGCCCGCTCCGCTCTCCTCCTCCAGTTTCTGAAAACAATGCCACGTCGTTTACATTAGGAATTATAACAATGCCATTGATATTTTTATAGGAAGTATTTCGCAGCAAAAGTTAAGCATGTATATTTCGTTAGGAGAAATCCAATCTCCCGCATTGCCTTACACAGACCCTCTTTAAGTTCTTTTTGGAGAAATCAGCCTTTGAATCGACGTCGTTCTTTTTGTCATCGGGCGATTTAAAATTCTCTTCATTTTTAGGGTTGTCGATGTCGAGAGCGCTATGTTCGTGTATTTCGTTCTGACTCTCTTGTATGGCTACTATTTTTTTCGTTTTAATATCTTTTAGCAGCCTATCCTGCAGGGAGGACCGCTTGAACTCTTGCGCCTCTGCACTTCTCTCCAACTTATTTTTTTGCGCAGAGGCGCTCCCCTCCAAGTTGTCCAGGGCTCCATCTGGTTTCGGCAGCGGTGTGTCATTGATATCAATAGACAAACGCTTGTTCTCGAAACTTTTCGACCGCGACACACCAATGCCATTTTGGACAGAGTTTTGACTATTGTTGGATTTACTGTTACGTCGAATCGCCTTCTTCAACAGTCGTTTGCCTTTTGATTCCTTTTTATTGGGATCATCTTCCATTATAATTACTGTTTTTCTTCGTCTTGTGCGGACATTTTAACTGAAATAAATCATATATCGTACTCAAGTTTGTTAAAACTCTAATCAACCACGAGAACTGATAGCGTGACCGACAAAGCAATAATACAATTACATACTAAATTGTGAAGACGTTCCACATTATGAATCACCGTAATTATACAGAGGAGTTACATTTTATTCCATATTCTATTAAAGTTGCAAAAGGCTTGAAAAGTCAGTATTGGTTTTCTGTTGTGCGAAATGTCAACTTGACATAAACCATATTTATTTGTCTTTACAACAATATAATATGTTTAGCTGCCAGTAAATCAATGTGCTTTACAGACTATGTATTTATTTTGAAGTACAGTTTATCGATAGAGTTAATTTACACTTATCTCATATTTTTTGAAAACAAGGTTACAACTTGAAATATATTACTTTGATCAAATCCTGGTGATTATACAAAAAAGGTTTAGTACAATATATTTATGCTTAATATTCACCCATGAAGATATATCACTATCTGTCACTGCAGCTTGTGGGCGTGTACATTATAACGAGACATTAATCTAAGCTCTATAGTGACGGTTAGAAGGAGAGTTCAGTATCAGTTTGCGCGGGATACAGAATACATCACCACCACATCTACAACTCTTACAGTAGACGCTTCACTTATAGCTACTGTAGTACAGCATGTGTATGAAACACGCCATAGACATCAATTATTATTATATTATCACGACTGGTCTCTTAGAGGCTAGACAGAGAGCACCGAGCGAGAAATATCTATATTTACAGATCTCCCGTGCTTCTTCTACACATCTGTGTCGCAATATCATGCGCCCACTTGTTAGATTATTCTGCTGATATATATTATTGAAATCGTCATTGTATTCAATACCATCGTATATTCTATTTCTTTTAATCTTTTTATACTGTTGCAGTGTTCTTTAAAGAATAAAAGTTTTTTATCCATTAACAGAATTAAGATTTACTTATTGATCTAATTTAAAAATATATGATTTTAACTGAAGGACAAACTAACTCGAACATGTGAAAACAATTTGGCTAACAGAGACTATTATTTAATACAAATATCGTCCATACCTTCTAGCTGCAAGGAGTTATAATAAAACGTGAACAGCAATGACCCATAGATCTGTGTATATAATATTTTATTGTTTTTTTCTTAAATACAATAAAGAAACGAACTTTATTAAACGACTTTTTCTATTGAGATATTGATGTTAAATTACCGAACAGGTTTAATCCATTCTGGCAGTTAATTGACATTAAATTAAAAAAGTATCTAAAATAATTTTTCGTCATAGTAGAATCTTTGTAATCTTTTCGTTAATTATATCCGCCATTTTTGAAGCTGTCAACTTGACAGATTAAAGTTATAAAAATAATTCTATATTTTTTTCAAATACGTCTCAAGCTATTCAGCTTTAACATTCACCTTGCGCAGTGTTGCCTCAAACCCTATTCGGCGACAGATGTCCTGAACAGTATATGTATGCACAATTTTATGTAAATATATCACCTTGTAATAGTATGCATATGTGCATACAAACGCAATGCATTCGTAATGCAACAATGTGATTAGGATTCCTGAACGTTTTAATTTTGTTCTTATACCATTATTGGTTTCTCTTGTTTATTAAATTCGACGTACGACCAAGCATTTATTCATCACGATAGTTCAATTCTTCAGAGCACTTTTGAACAATGAATGAGTCTAGTTATAGTATGTGCGCATTTTTTATAGCAATCGGGTCTCGTTTGTCTTAAATCTCACGTGATGGTAAGCAAAATATAACCTAGGTCCTAGGATATAGCGCGCTTACCTAATAAGTGCCTATTCACTCCTGTGTTGGAGAGTTTCAATTCGTTTGATAGTTTAAGAATTTAGCGCTTATTTTTATGTCCACATAACTTTCAGTTCCGGGAATCCTTGCATGATTTCAAAGTTAAAAAAATTATGTTATATTTAATGTATGTATCCGGCGACGCGAGCTCAGCATTCTAATATTAAACTATATACCGAATCGATCTTATCTCACACAACATGTGAAGGTGGAACGGAACGGCGCAATTCAGATAAAATAATATATTGCGTTCATATCTATATTTATATACCAATCGAGGCTGCGCGGGCGCAACTCATGATAAATCACTAATAAATAATTTTAAATTCGATTTATCACATTCGTGGTCAAGTTGTTCGTGTTTTTACAAGGCAACAGGCAACGAACAGAAAGTAAATCAGGACTGTATTTCCCCGAAGGGTGGGCAGACAAGTGAAGTAGTTCCACATTTCACCTGTCATGTTTATACGTCATAACTAATTTTAAATTCTAATTTATCACATTTGTAGGTCAAACATTTCTCCTAGTTACAAGTTCTTCAGGCAGTATAACAACCTCTACATTCTTCCGATATTGAACAGCAAATGCCTCTAAGGAGACTTGAAACAAAAGATAACCCTAACCTAGACGCGTATATACTGCGTAGTATAGTAATATGTACTAAATATAATTATACAAGTCAGCGGGGGTCATCCATGAATTAATCACACGCGGAAGGACAATAACTGAGTGTGACAAGACATGACGAGAGGAGTGGGAGTAACTAATAGCATCTAAATGTCATACCTACTAATTGATATGACGATTAAATAGTGGTCGTCAACGAAATTAAATATGTACAAAGTGTAAAATACCGTTTTAATACTATTTGAACAATGTGTTGAATATTAATCTTGTGTAACGCGCTTGATACAAGACAGAATAAAACATGACTTTTCGAAAATGTAAGACACCGTATAAAGTATTCATTCAATTAGTGTGACGTAATTTATGGATGGTCCCGTGACGTGACATTAAGACGTAGAGTAAGAACCGAGAGTCTTACCTGCGCCGGAGTTATCTAGAACACCACCATTATTGAAATAAAAAAATGAACAATTAATAACTCGAGTAATTTGTGTACGTGACAAGCAATATATTTTAGACGGCGGATTACAATAGCATTCGATAATGAATAGTGTATAAATTGAGCAATAAGTTTCATATAATAGAAATATGTGGTTATATTTGAATGATAAATATATTCCAACGACAATATTTTCGTATAAAAACAATCTTATACACGTAATATCCATTTTGATTATAAACATGTGGATGACACTGATAAGATGAATGATATTTATTTGTGGAATGAAACCTGCATATCGAACCATGAATATGTTTTTGTCTACGGACGGTTACTCCTAATTGAACAACGAAATGGGTATGTACCATTTATATACGTATATGACTGTATTCCTTGGCGACAATAATGACAAATATATGATACTGGAACACACAGTTAAATAAAATCCGTGTAAGCACGATAATGCTACAAACGTATACAGCATTGCGATAACTAGAATATGTGTAAAATGGCTTACATTTATCAAATTCAATAAAACGCTTCAAGTGACATTACAGCGGCACACTCAATACATTAAGCGCATTGAGTACAGTGAGCACAGTGAGTGCAATTAGCGCAATAAGCGAACTGAGCGCAGTGAGCGTAGCCGGAGCACTCACGTATAGTGCACCGCGCGTCCCGTTAGCGCGCGCGCGTGACTCGCGGCAGCCACTCGGTACAGTACTATAACCGGTGTTCCACTGGCAACTAACACTACTCGTAAATTAATCCGCACACAACGCTGCAGTTAAACTGTTTAAAAAATTACAGTGCATACGTAATAACCGGTTGCATAAAAATTAAACGTAAATAGAAATGACGTCACGGGTATCAGTCTACCTCGCCGCCTCGTAATTAGAAAACCAGCGCCTCGAAAATTTAACCGTTTTTATGCAGTTCGCAAAGCATTAGTATGCATAATTATCTCATAAATATCTTCCAAGACCGTGCCGCTCTGAAGTCTGTACTCGCTCCACGAGAGCGGCTTGCCTACACCGACTGGCGAACATCTAGCGGCCAGCTAGTTTTTGCGTCCACCGTGTAATTACACGCTTCACAAACATTCGTCAATATACATATGTACTCTCGTACGTAGCCAAAAGGAGAGTGAATTGTTTCCGAACATTGCGTGTAAAAGTTCTATCGTTCGCGAAACTACATTGACCATCGACAAACGGCTATCGTTTACTTGTTTAATTACCCATCATACATAGATCATGTGCTTATATACTCAGGCGCAAATTAATAATAATATTGGATATAACGTTGGATATAATCGATGTTAGTTTAATTCATTTACATTGTATCGACTGACATAGTATATTTATATAGACACTGATTGCAACAATGTGTGCGTGTGAACACATATGAATGCGAGTAGCCGTTGGAAACGGTCACGAAGGTCAAAGTGGCAAACCTCCACATTGTTTACGAGTGTCGATACCAATGTTGGTTACGTCACCGGCTACCTACATACATTGGGCATCCCGTGATGGTGGCATGAGGCACGGTATGTGATGTAATGGACGAAAAGTGAGATAAAAACTAACTTAGCAACTATTGTACTACTAGCAATTTCAGTCCTAGACCTGATCATATAGAACAAATTGTGAGATCTAGTCACAATTGATCTTATCAGTACTGTAAGAGGCTTTGGAGAGTCGTAATAAAAACTGATGCAGCGGAACTGCTCATGCGGTCCAATGGTCAACCACATATAGCTCCGTCCGAAACACGTTGTTTTCATTAAAACGTGTCTCTAGCAAGTTAAAAAAACAGAGTATACAGACGATGAGATGACCAGATGCCGAATTATAACTGCAGTCTGCGGACAACGCGTAACCTCTAACATGACACCCGATCAAGATTATAAGCGAGCGACGCATTTATGGTTTCCGAGAACAACGTTATCCATCTGTCCGTAACACATGTACATACGTGCACCCTACAGACCGGAACATAGGCGCATGCACTGTTGCTTCGTATGTAAATGGATACGAACCTTCGATGGATTATAATATTTACAATATATCTACATGTCCGAGATTAAGCGGGGCTCACATGTGGTGTACGTTACATTTTAAATGTGAACTTAATGTAAGTGCTTTACTAGAGCCTATTAGTGTTACGCTAAGTACGAAAAAGTTAGTATTAAAAAACAAATTTTGTATTTAAACGAGAACTAATGTACATGTATGTGTGTGCGGTGGAAAAAACAAGAGAATTGCGGCCTCACATCTGTGTGGGTCTGCGGCTGCGCAGGCAGGCTGGGCACGGTGGGCGCGGCGGCGGCCAGCGGCGTGGGCGCGGGCGCGGGCGCCGCCGGCACGAACGACGGCGCCACCGGCGACGGCGTGGACGCAGGCGGCTGCTGCTTCTTTTTTAACGCCTCCTGAAACACAGCAACCATTCCGATTTTATTTGCACCGATAAAGTAGCACGTCGGCGCTGTTAACAGCGCAATTTTATTATAAAGTTTTTTTATATGAAAATAGCGCTCTAAACGGACAGACAACATGGATCATGTATAGAAATTTGGAACATCAAAAGAGTTCATCATAAGACACTAATATATTGTCTGCCTTCGATCTACATTTATATGCTTAATGTTCCCTAGGCGACACTAAACTAGACTATCATATAGTTATGAGTGTCCTAGACTATCATATAGTTATGTAATGTTTGTATAGATAGATATATTTGACACTCAGTGCTCTCTGTCTACTTCATAACGAGCTTGATGTGATGATATAATAATAATAATATTTCAAAACACAAAAAATCCCCGTTGTTTTTCTCATTTTCTCCGTGTATGCTTTGTTCGCTAAATTGAGGGTGAGTCATGAATTACTGAATAATTGATCAGGCGATTTGGCCGACGACGACTGTTCTACTCACATTTTTGTTTGGACGGCATATTTTTGAATCTATCAGAACACTGTACAGCCGTCTGGATACCATTTGATGGTACTTTAGCCATCCGTGTCAATCAGACTGCCTGCTCGTTTGCCTCTTTACAATAAACGAAACATCTCAAGATTTATGTGTTTCAACGTTAAATCAAGTCAAATACATACTAGGTAGATTACGAAATTTCTAGAAGCATACACATTTAACACAGCGAAATATTCTAATAATCACGTTACAGTAATGTCAATAAACTTGCAATTATAAATCTAATGCATTTTTAATTAATTGCATTATTGTTAAAATGAGATGATTATATTTCAACTAAGTCATGATTTTTTAAAAAGCACGTTTAACATTAGTCACGTATAATGTACTAATAAAGACACTGTTTTCAAGTCAGCAAAAGCCTCAGGTAACACATTTTATATAGAATAATTATACTAGCTAAGCAACCTACATCTACCCTACAATAAAAGATTTTTAATTTTTTATAAAACGATTAAATAATTCAACTTGAAAAGTTTCTCTCCTTACGAATTTACAATCAAATACTTATAGACACTAAATACTGTACAATTCTATACCTACTCAACAATAAAGTGTCGTAATCTACTGAGTGTTGCAAAACAATTTTAATTATGACAAATGTTCATTGATTTCGTTTAAGTGTGAGCGATTTACATGCGCAAAAAAGGTTATTCACACGACAATTCCCGTGATCGTCGTACATACGTATCGAGTCGATTGAGGATAGATAATGTGACGACGAATTGACAAACATCTTATCTTATATCTTAAGGTTGGTCGCCATTTCTTTTTCCGTGTGTAACAGGTATCCGCTCTTCGTTTAGGTGATTTCATTTGTAAGTAGCAAAACAAGCGAACTAGATATATTTATTCCACATGAACAATCAACATATTATATAGTAAATTATAAAGAAAGAAAGATTATGCTGAGAAGTGTAGTACGCCCACTTTTCAGTTTAATGTTACACATCCTATGTAATAAGGGTCCCCTGCCTAATGACATAGACCGGGCACAAACCTAGACTCCACGATACTATCGGGAATATCAGTTAGAAAATCCTAATAAACTTTGTCCGATGCGAAGATTGAACCCAGGACCTCTTAACGCGTTTACGACCATCAGACTAATAAAGCAATCAACGAGAAACAACATAATTATATATTTCTAATG
>DWDT01003140.1:0-12702 GCA_018245595.1 Microceris scylla | reverse complement strand
GTATGAACTTAAAAACTACTGTACCGATTATTATGAAAATTGGTATATATATGTATTTGTATGTTGGCGTAGCAACGTGCGCCGGGTACAGTTAGTTACTTATAAAGAAATGTATCAGACCATTAAAATTAAACTATGGGTAGCTCCAATAATTTTATTGGAATTTTTTAAAGTAGTTAGGACTATTATTGTATTTTCATACTATTAATCATATAATAAAATATAAACACTGCTGATGAACCAAGCGTTCTCTCTAGAATAATTATGCAGGTAAATAGCTACCTCATGTTGCAGATAAACACTTTTTATAACAATTGCTATCTAACTGTTGCTAATTGGCTCGTTAATAAAAAACTTCTCAAAATGATTCTTCATTGCATATTTTTAAGAGCACATAAGTCTTTAGGATGCTATGTATAAAGTAAGAAACCTGGCAGTCACTAACCTGGCAGAACATACATTTACCTGCTATTAGGCAATACTTTTTTGGGTTCCCATTCTTTTCTTTCAAAATGAAGTCCTCATTACTTCATCCCTTTCTTTACATTTAACAAAATATAAACATACAGAGTCAAATCTATGTGTAAAATCCTAGAATTTATGGTAATCAGATTTATAATAAAAAAAAATGTTTAAAATGATGGTAATAGTACAATGCATGTTCAGTGAAATATTCGAACTGCCTGTAAAAGTTATTGTATTACTATCAACTTACTCTTGTGCGAACTTCAGCAGATGTTCTATTTGCATAGTACTTGGGTGATACCAGCTTAATCATTTCATTCAGGAAACGAAACTTTCCGATTTCTGCGTGGAAATTGGCATCGCAGCGACGCATACAGCGATCTACCATCATGAGGGCAAGCATAGCTTCTTGGGAGTTCAGCGACTGGATTCGCGCGGCGATGGCCTGTGCGGCTAGTTGTGGTCCATCAGGAGAGTCACGGAGTACTGTACAGAATGCCTCCACAGCCGCTTCTTCAGGTTGTTGTAACGACTCATGGGTCGCTTTCACTATAAAACATATATACCGATACTAATTATTCAAGTATTCAATATAAATACAATTGATGACTATTAAAATTGGGTAATAGTTACAGATCAATGCTTCCAAGCTTGTCATTATAACACTCATTTTTACAAATGCTTTTGTAGATCAGTGTTTGAATTATTGATTTAATTTATCTCGCACTGAATTGATTTTGTTCATTCCACAAAGTCGACTATTACTGTTCAAATGTAAGTATCCCGTCCATTACAATTGTTGCAAATAACACAGTTCTTGCTATAAATAACGTCTCTTATCGTTTTAGCAGTTTTTCGATACAGTTTTCCTACAAAATATATACAATATCGATCGAATTCAACTCAATGAAAGAGAATTTTGTGACGTTATAATGTTATCACTAAATTTCGGTCTAGGAGGTAAGGTTTTTCAGCCACAGTGCCGAACGCAATCGATAAATCTAATCTATATTTTTCTAAAAATATCTAGTGCATTGCATTACATAGCTTAAAAATTAAAGTTTATACATATCTTTGTAAATTATTAAGTTTATGTCATCTAACGATAATAGCCGACACATTAATTAGCTATTCTAACTTCTAGCTAAAAAGTTGTCTAAAATTTTAAAATTAAAGATAAAATAACATATCTTTTAAAATTAAAGAACAGTTAACATAGTGAAATACAGAATAAAAACTGAGCTTAATTCTTTATTAATTTGTATTAAAATACTTATTACGTAAACGAGTAAATAATTATTATTCATGCGGAAAATTGCATGAACAATAATTTTTTAATGATTTCAGTTAATTAACTATAATTATAATCCTAATTCTCATATTTACAGTGAGATAAGATCAATGCAAATTTATTTTGATTTTTTCAATAATTCATAGATAGTAATTTCAAACACATTTGACGTTATCAATGTTGTTTCATTTTCATATAATTGTAATTCTGAGTAAAGTTAACGTTATTTGACGTTATCTAGTATGAATGTAATAAAAGAAAAAACTTAATATTTTATATTAAAATGCACGCAAGTAATAATACATTGATCACACCGCACAAAATTAATCATTTATTTTAGTCATCCGTCATCTATTGTAATAATAATATGCATATTTTTAATCTGTGGTCATCAGTGTCACTGTCATAGAAGGTGGGCCGAGTGATTTGGTAGTTCACACTAAAAATAATTTTTGATTTGCGTAGTTTTTAAATCTGCTTAAAATGTCTGTTTTGCGTTTAACTCGACTGGTTACGCAATCTAAAAATTTATCAAAGCAGGAAACAGTCCTGCAGAGAAGAAGCGCGACAACGACACCAAGCGGTGCTATTCTTCCTGAACCTGAGAAGACACCTTTTGGGCTATTGAGTGTGGTGTGCGCTGTGGTGCCAGGGCTTCTTATTGGAGCTGCCATCAGCAAAAACATCGCCAACTTCCTCGAAGAGAACGAACTCTTTGTTCCATCTGATGATGACGACGACGACGATTAATATTATGGAAAAATCTTTAGGTACTCAACATTGTTTTTTTTTCTCATATAAATTTTTTTTTGTTAATCTTTCGAACGGGTACAGTAAATAGTCTTATTAATTGTTTTAACTTTATTAAAATTGTTACAAAAGCTGTATTAAAATGTAATCAACTTTGTGCACAGATGCTAAGTTCATGTAAATGCTCATTTTATAATTTTAACGTAATTTCAATAGTTTGTTAGTAATTAGGAATTCAATTTTTTTATCTTAAGTAATTATATTTACAGAAATTTATAAGAACAGCATATTATAATACAATAACAGCAATTATATACAATTTCACATAGATTTTAAAATCTTTAATAAATTATTACTTTGCTACAATAAACTTCACACAATACAAACAATTGTCCTTGTTTTGGTCACACATTGCTTAAAACAGTTGTATATGGAAAATAGTGAAAAAAAATTGTGCTATAATACTGTGTAATTCTATTGATCGCTATCTTGGCTGTATATAAAAACATATATGATTATATTTCTCAGTAAAGAGTAACAAATGTAGCAGGGTCCTGCTATACTAGTCAATGGTTATTCTCTACAACAATTTACAAATAAATGACAGTAATCTCCATGTATATGTTTTTAATTTTTAAGTTAAATGATAAATAAACGACTTTGCAAATGGCATGATTCAGTCTTTCATTTTTCCCAATGATTTGCAAATTATATTAAGGTATGCTTGTGTAAATGTCATTATGGATAATTATTGTCTATTAATTATATTCCTCAAATTAATTAATCAAGATACAACAGAAGAATAGCTAATGTGCAGTCTTATATAACCATCAATATTATTATGGTGTTACACATACAGTCACTATCACATTAGTCTCTACCTGCTTATGCATGAACATAGTTCTTTCCCAAAGTGCATCACAACATTCAACTCTCCACATGTAGGAGCCCCACAGTACACCTGCTAATTCTTGTTGTTGGTTCAGAGTATGTACTTATACACATCCTCAATATCAATTAATCAATCATGATTGTGCTGTTCTACCATTACCATCTCATATAATGGAATACTGCTAAATGTGCAAGTGTGGTATCCACAGAACCCATAAATTAAATGTCTGTTGTATCTCTACATAGGCTATAAACGAGCATGTGGTAACTGAAATAATCGTACAAAGATAGTATTCCAAATTGGCGAAATAACAAATTTCTGATAATAATATTATATACATTTTCCTATGGTCAGTCTGATTATGTTTTGTCAAACTATGTATTCACTATATCAATAGTTTTAATAAAAGACTAGGTAGACACAAGTGGTATTTCAACCTGACAATTATGGAGGTAACTTTGTTAAGAAGGTAATAACAATCATAGTTGTAGTATGTCTTTCACTGAATATTTGGTTGGTATAAATGGTGAATAAAGAGCTTCATAAACAACAGCAACATAACAAATGAAGTTTCTGTGTTAATAATGTTCATAGAAGTGGGTATAGATAGTGATTAAAGGTGCAAGTGTGATTTTGTTATGCTCACATGTGTGTTGTACACATGTAAGCACAAAGAAATTGGATGTATCAACAAATGATCAAGATGCATATAAATCATGTTAATATAAATGCATTGCATGCTCTAATGACCTATCCAATTAGACTTGCATCTAATGCAAGTCTAATTGGATAGGTCACTAAAGATTGTGATTGCAATACCTGTCATATCTTTTTGATAAACTTAAAGAAGACGAAAGCATTGTGACATTATATAACAATACCAATATGTAGGTATATCCGACTAGTTCTACTGTTTTGTTTCACTGCTGACTGCTGATCAGATCTATTCTTTTTACTCGGGAGGTCTCTTGTGCTCACCCCAGCCGTGGAAGCACTTTGTGAACCGTCGCGACTCCTTGTCCTTAAGGGTGAGGAACAGCTTCCTTGGCTTGTGCGGTTGCATTGTTTTCATGTGCTGGATGTATACCTAATAGGGGAAAATTTAAAATAAATTAAAAAATTAATAAAACAGATTTGTTACTCAATTTGAAGTGATGTTTCACTATATAAAAATTTACACCATAATTTAAGGTTACTTAACAATAAAATGAATACTCGTTGGTAACTAATGTTTTTTCAATTTAATGGCACATTAAAAAGATGGTACATTATCATGAGCGTTTCGTAAGTAATGATATTCATATATGAATGTGAGCAAAGTTTTTCCTTATTTTCCTACAGACAAAGACGTGTAAGACGTTTCTAATTCACCTGAGCAGACTTGTACGCCAGCTTTATCTCGACCTCAGAGCACTTGGCGCCCAGCCACAGGAACACTTGCTCGCCGTTGTCCAGTATCATGATGTCGTCATCCGCCAGGTCGTCCTGAACACGTGTCAAAGATGTTCATGAACATATTATTTTGTCAGGGTATTTGACGGTTCTCACTATTACAATGTCTTCAGGGCTTCCAACAATAATAATTGGTTTGCTTAATATAGGAAGTACGGAAACCATTTTGAAAATTTGCCACTTGCAGTAAATCCAAGTGCTTACAGTTTTTGGCATTGCTTAAATTTATACATTGTTTGCCATGTGCAATCGCATTAGGACTACAAACGCTACTGTATTACAGTAATAGTAAAACTTTATTTGTATGCAATGAAAATATAAAGGAACTTGTTTTCTGCAGTCGAATTTAGGTAAGGAGACTTTATGGCATCTAAAAGAAACATAAAAATGTACCTGACAAAAGTCTGTGCACTTTTCGGAGACAGTGAAGTAGCCCTTTTCATTGGAGCAGCGAAAGAGCCGCGTGTAGTTGAGGTAGTCTGCGTCCGTGTCGTAGGGCTTGCGGCCGCCCAGCGCCACCCAAAAGAAGTTGTCCGGCTCGCTGCCCTCCGTCAGGACCTGTGTGACCATTTTAACTTACAATAAAAATGTTAACTAAGGTTTTAAAGAATTATCTGTGTAATATCTAATGATGGTTTGGATTTCCCAGGGACAAAAACGATTTGCATCCAATATGTATTAAAGTTTTATGGCGAGGTATGTTTAACTGCTGAACAGTGTTCTGACGTCGTATATGTAACGTAATTAACGAAATAATAATAAAACGTAATTATCGAAAATGATCAAAGTATGGAATCGCTAAAAAATTTTACTAGTTACCTGCAAGCTAACCCAGGGGTTGTTGAACTTTTCCTCGGCGATCTGTTCGATGAGGCGCGCGGAGTCGGCATCACTCTGGCCACCGATCCACACGTACACTATCGCCGACGACGTGTCCCCGGAGCCCTCCAGCGGCACGTTCAGTATGTAGCTGTGGGGCGCATCGAGAGACTCGTTCAGAGGGCATAATACGAGGAATGCATTGCAGTGGGAAGTAATAGATTCATATTCGAATAATAATGTAAAGCTATTTCAATAATTAGGTTAACATGATATCAAGGAATAAAAAATAATATAATACATGTCGATCGGAGAGGGGGAGAGGAAGGTATTTATTTCGAATATGAGACAAATTTTATGATTATACAACTTTAAAATTAGACCGATATATTTATAGTGACTGTTTTACTGATAGGAAAACAACAGACAACATAGGCCTGTCATAGCTGGTCCCGAATGTAGTACACAGCTAATGGCTGGCGTACGCAGTTACGCACCAGAAGGCGCTGTTGAGCAGCGCGGCGTCGGCGCGCACCTGCACGAGCCGCGTGCACAGCGCCGAGCCGTTGCTGCGCAGCTCGAACAGCTCCACTGCCTTCCCGTCCTGCTCCAACAAACATCTTCTCTACTACGAGTCTTGCTATAGTCTTTGCCGCTATCTAAACACTATTCGTGCCTTTGAATTTAATTGAATTCGTGACTTGAATTTTGGTGATGTTGAAGAACTAGAGAAATTTGCAACATTGGACAGTATAATAGGTATAATTATACATAAATTATCGAACGATTGCTCCACCGGTATAAATTATAGAAGTAGAAAAATTAAATCAAAAGTGTATCAGAACACGTTATACCATTATAAACGTGTCTCATGTATACACTACGTGGCTTTATTATGAGTGAATTTAGATAGACAAGGTACACTTTATGTCACAATTTAAAGAATTTTCCAAACTTCTATGCCAACAACAGTATGCCTATATTGCAAAATATGCTACCGGTACATCTAACATATCGTCTCACAGATTGAAAATGACATTATTAATACTCTTACTACACAGATTAAAGTGATATAACTCACCGGCTTTACATTTCTCTTTCCATCGCGGACGATAAATCTTCTTCTAAAATGAGCCATGAATTTCAAGCTCTCCTGCTGTTGATGGGTCCTCACTACGTCCAGCCGACGGCAGAGCTGCTTGAACTTCCGCTCCAGGCCGAAGGTGAAGGTGAGCCAGCCCATGTTGGGCGCGCGGCGGCCCTGCCAGAAGTACACCACCCATGACGCGGTCTCGGCCTCCGTGTCTGCGTCCTCCGCTTCATTGCCACCGGATCCCTCACTGATGTCTTCAGCCTGTTGCCAAAAATAGTACGCTTGTATAAGAACGTATGTTTTAGGTAAACAAGTTAGGTTGCACCTCACAAACATCATTTAAATCATGTGATTTCTTATAGCTATATATTTTTAAACCTGACACATGTACAGAGCGTTTTCAATATTAGTCTCATTAACAATAATTATTAACTGGATTAACAGACAATAGGTCCTATTTCACCAATGCTCTTTGATACCAACTCCACATGTGCACAATCTGTAACAGTCTATTATGACTTGTAGAGTCATACTAGGCTGTTACTACTACTCATACCCTTTCCTCCCTACTCAGTTATTACTCTCATCATTTATTAAAAATGAAACACACCTCAACAGGCAGCACATATCTGCACAGGAAAACGTAGCAATCGCAGCTGTGGAACACGCCGAGCTCGTGGTCGGGCAGCCGCACGAAGTGCCTGCCTTCCAGCACGAACGCCTCCATCGCCTCCAGGTCTTCGTTCCACTCGTCCTGCAGCGTCTTGGCCTCTGATGCCGGCATAGGCGGTTGCCGCGGTGTGAACAGGGCTGACAGATCCGCCCTGAAAGTTAAAGTAAAGAAACAATAGTGAATAAAAATTTTATTAGCCCTTCATCACTAATTAATAATGTGTGGAACAATTCCTGAATAATTTTTGAAATATTACAAAAAAGCAATAGAAATCTATGCTCAACGTGATTACATATTCTGATGAACTGACTGACTAACTGATATTATCACTTTCTTTATAAATTCAACGGAACTCCAACTAATTCTACTCCACCTATAAAAATTTTAGGTAAAAAAACATACTTGGTTTCCTGTTGCTTTGCCCAGGAAGCAAGGTCAGCTCCGGTTCTGGCAACGGATTCCGCTGTGCGTGTGAAGTCCACTGCTATCACCTCCTCCCAACCCAGGAAATACGTTTTGAACACCTGTTGAAGTAAATGAATTGTAAAATGTTATAAAATACATATTAATACAGTCTGAAGAATCTTATAACTTAAAATTGCATTATTGAACAATATGTGAAACAAATTATATTTTCAAGTACTTCGGATTCAATAGAAATTTAGAGATTGTTGACAATATGGTGGGTTTGTTTTGGGTCCCATTTATTTGATTTGTGTACATAGAAACATTTAGCTAAATATAACAATGTTATCCATTAATGCAAGGTGTAATTAAAAATTCTATTGACAATATCATTTTGTAGGTTTCAGAATATAATGATTTTGAATCTATTTAACTACAAAACTCAATAAAACAAATGTAAATTATGTAGTATGTATGTTTGAAGTATTTGTTAGTATTGTCTAACTGAAATCAAGAAAAAAGAATGAAAGACAATAACTTTATTCATATAATAAAGCGCAGCACTTATTTAAGTACCTACATCATCATCATCATCTGCCTACTTCTGTACTGCTGGACACAGGCCTATTTAAATACAACAGCATGCAAAAAATTAGATACATGTACATAGATTCATCACTTGGCATGAATTGGGTTCAATTTCGTGAATAGTAAGTAATGTATGAATGCATGTATAAATATATATACATATGAATGTAGGAATGTAAGTACGTGTGTGTATGTGTGTGTGTGTGTGTGTGTGTGTATGTGTGTGTGTGTGTGTATGTGTGTGTGTGTGTGTGTGTATGTGTGTGTATGTGTGTATGTGTGTGTGTGTGTGTATGTGTGTATGTGTGTGTGTGTGTGTATGTGTGTGTGTGTGTATGTGTGTGTGTGTATGTGTGTGTGCGCGTGCGTGCGTTTGTGGGTACAGCGCACCTGCGTCTCGGTGCCCTCCTGCAGGCGCGTGACGAGCGCGTGCGGCGCGCGCGGCGCCATGCTGAACAGCTCCTGCGCCAGCTTCACCGCCGCCGCGCGCACCAGCCGCGACGACTTCTTGCCGAACCTGAACACCATCCTACGTTGTCAGCGCCGTGCAACTTATTTATTTCATAAGGCGTTTTTGTGTACGGAAACAAAACAATATACGAGGACAATTTAACATCTGTTGTCAAATTTATGTTATCCCAGATCGGTGCTACGGGTGTTGCTTTACCTGAGGAATGAGCATAATAATATATTATTTCGATGACTATACCACACTACATCTTAACGTAACACAATAATAAAAATTCCGCCGTCTACCAGCACTAGACGACCTTCATAGCTCAGTACAGTCCAGTACACAGTATTGTATTGTATTGTACAGTCCACGTATTGACTAATTGTAAGTTAGTGTACTACTATGTATTTGTAATAATAATTTTTCTGATGTGTGAGTAAGTCTCCAGTCTCCATAGTTTCTCTTTTTATTTATTTAGTTTGACAAACAGGCAGACGGGGCACCTAATGTTAAGTGGTCACCGTCGCCTATGGAAACTTGCAATATATCTTACTAACCACACGAAAACATCGATGTGTGCATCCAATATATACACGTTGCGTGTAGCGAGTTGTTCTCGGGTGAGCGGCGTGCCCTCGGGCTGTGGCAGCTCCAAATAGCCCATGCCCAGCTCTACGCGGTACAGCCTGGGGGGCGCCCAGGCAAAGTCCTCTGGCACGTGTTCCTATACGTATTGCGCAATAATTTAAATTTAGAATTATAATACGATTTACTAACTTACTAATTATTGAAGACATGAGTGAATAAAGGAGCTGTGTTATTCATTTATAAATTTACACTAATTTGCAATTAATACATTTCAGCGTCGATAGCTGCGTACCCCTTGAACACAACATTTTTATACACTGATTATTTTCATTTTTTGACTTATTTCAAAAAACTTTGAAAGTAGAAGATACATGGAAGGTCATAAAATATTTATTTACATTATACCGTAAAAAACAAACAATTGTTAAAAAAACTTTCATCATTTCATGTAAAAATTATATCCAAATAAAAAATCACGTTTAGGGACAACAGGTTATACGAAGTTCAAATATTTAATTATTCAAAAAATATGTTTTACCGTGGGTACAAAAGGTGTTTCTCCCTCGTAGTTCAGTATCTCCCAAAATGCCTTGGGCTCCTTGCCGGGCGGCTCAGCAATTAATTCCGCTTTATTCTTCCTCTCCTCTTTATTTATCTTCTCCGCGAACAGCCGGGCTTTAGATTTTAATGTATTCTTAGCTTTCTTGCCATTCCTGGACGAGGAAAAAATTAACTATCTGATTTAACTATTAACTATCTGATTTAACAACACGAAACAACTGAAGAACTGCTTGTACTGACCATTGGTATGTAATCGATTTTATTCAAGGTTTTTGTTGGATGGTTATATGCTGGCATGTAGAAAAATAGTTTAAGGATGATAGAATAAAAGATAATAATAATGTAGAAGGGCAAGCAACTTCAAAATCCAGTTTTTTCCTATATATTCTTTTTATTTAATAATTTTTGTAAACACAATATTGAAAGACAAATAACATACTTAAGAAATATGTACGCTGGCTGGCGTAGAAAAATGGCGCTGCTTATCCCTTAAAGGTATGTCTTCGAACGGCCCCAGAAATGGAAAACTAATATTGTGATATCAAATTTAGTGTGTACTAAAAAAGAGAGTAGCAAAAGTACTACTTAACCATAAATAAATCTACAAATACCTTAATATGTAATGAATACCTTTAAAAATTCAACAGTACGAGTAACAATAGTATAGGATGTAGTGAGGGGGCGGGGCTCACCAGAGGTAGATGGCGAGGCCGGCGTCCAGCACGAACACGTAGCGCGGGTCGAGCTCGGCGGCCGCCGCGCGCACGGGCTGCAGGTGCACGCTGCTGCCCGCGCCGTGCACGCGGTACAGCCGCGTTATGTAGTGCTGCCGCGGTCATTCACATTCTATATTATGATATACTCAACAAGAAAACACTGACGGCTCTGCGAGGATAGGGATATTTGCCAGTCCGTGCTCTCTCGCGTACCCTGTGAGGTGCCGTGACCAGTTAGGTGCATACCGGGTCGTCGACGGTGAAGAAGCCGGAGGGCGTGTGCGTGCCGGCGATGTAGGTGGGCGCGGGGAAGAGCGCGCGGAAGTCGGGCCCCTCGTCGGCCTGCTCGTGGCGCTGCGTGCGGCGCGCGCCCAGCAGGTTGCGCAGGTTCACGGCGTGCATCGCCGCGCACGCGCCCTTGTCCAGCTGCCACCGACACACACTAATACATTTCATTTTTCTATTTAGAAACACGCTCGCGTTTGCCAGCAATCTCACCTGATGGAAAGTGCGATGCAGCCCAGGAGATAGCACGTTCACCGAGGGTATGCATGCATGCATGAGTAATCACTCATGTATAGTTATGACTATGTTAGTATTCATATGCAGTAATCAATGTGAACTGTTGTTTAATATCAAACGTGAAGTGTCGGTCTGTTGTTCAATATTAGATAAACACACTTACGCTAGCTTTAGAACCGATCCAGAAATGTATATCCCAGGAGAGCTGACCTTGCTCCTCGATCGATGTCTTTAAGATAATGTAGCAATCGCCTTCAAAGAACTTTCCATATGCACACTGCAAAATTATAAAAAAAAATCAGTATATACTTGGAAAATATTGCTTTATTATCTTGGCATTTAACCTTGACGGTTGTTACGTTTACATATCACTTACATATACATATAATTCAATCTAAAATCAATTTTATATAACTTGTACATAGGTAAAATGTATTTTCTACAGCATATATATTTTAATGTCGGCATACTAAATACGTGGCATATGTTATTCTTTCATCGTCGTCAAATCTTTAAATGTTTCCATGTAAGATACAGGCCTCCTTCCAGATGAGAAGGGTTTAGTTCAAAAGTGTATGTTAATTGTTAAAGTAAAATGATACCTCGTCAACCGGCGCCGGTATGAAGTTCTCAATCTCCCACACCTGCAAGCCGGGAGTCTGGCCCGTGTCCTCGTCGAAGAACTCCGAGTAGTCCAGAGGAGGTTTCTCCAGACTCTCGTCCCAGCGTTTGGGTCTTTAAACAATTACACCCATTATTACGAAATTAGTATATGACAAAGATAGAAAGAAATGATAAAAATTAGCTAGCCTTTCGGTATTTAAATATTTGCACATATTATTACAAAATTAGTACCTAAATGACAAAGAGAAAAAATTATCTATATTTTGTCAGGTGGTAGACAGTGACTTTCGGTAGAGACAAAAGTGTTATCAATGACGAATATAAGGCGTTTACAGATACAATATAAGTATGTTTTATAAACAAACGCAAAATAAACATGTAAACATTAGCACTGAAATTTGGTACAATGTATAAACATTTTCGTTTTATTTTGAACTAGCTGTGCCCGCGACTTCGTACGTAATGATTAACATGAGTTGACATAGCTTCTTTATTTGTTAACCGATTTAATTGAAAAAAATAAGAAAAGATAAGGGAAGCCCATCACAATATAATCCTGAAAATTGCATTCAAATCGGATAAGCCGTTTCTGCGATTAGCGTGCACAAACATACAGACAAACAGACAAAATGAAAAAACATTGTTTTTGGTTTTCTTGCGTATATAAAGGCCCCCGCATTGTGAATTTTTAAATATATATGTCATGTATAGACAGCAATCAGTTACAGTTTTATTGTATGTATGGAAGATCACTTCGGAAGCATTTATACATTCATGATTGGTAGATAATGCCTTCAGCGTGAAGTTCA
>DWDT01003139.1:0-12702 GCA_018245595.1 Microceris scylla | reverse complement strand
ATCGAACCTCAAACCTTCTAATGTGAGGCGAAAGTCGAAACTTCAATAGTACTTACAAAATTTTTACAGCTCGCATATATTATTACTTTACCTTATTTATTTATTTACTTACTTATATATGTACAAAAACAATTCTCAAGTAAAAAACAGAATAAGATCTGTACAAAGCTACTGCATTTTTCTTATTCAATAGAACGAGAAGTTTAAACGATCAATTATAAATTTTTCCATTAATCATGATGGGCTATAATAAATCGCTATCGCTTATATCTTGGACACGTGTAGATACGTACAGAGCACTGCAGTACACAGTGTGTACGGCCTTGTTATTGGTAGTAAACGATGGCTGGCTCATTCTCAGTTTATTACCTGAGGTGCTCTAAACATAAGTCGACATGTACTGACGTAATTAGGAGCATATCTTTGTCAATGTCGGTTTTCTTTAACTTTTAACAAATTAAATAAGATGTTTAAACATGAGTCTTCCAGCTCATACTTGGCCAGCCTGACAGCCTACCACCTAACCTTCCTTTCCGAGAGGAGACCCGTATCTAACAGTAGAACCACAAAAGTGTAGATGATGTTGAACAACCCAGACTGATTCTAAACTGTTAAAGCATAGATTTAAACTTTATTGTTGTTTATACATACGTTTTTCATCTCCGTCAAGCGGAAACTTTTTATTATGTCGGATAGATTCTAATTGGCTATCATGGCATTAAATAGCCTAATAACGGATATTAATAAAAATGTAGTCTGAAGTAATGTGGTTTTCAAATGTAACATCACGCCTGTAGTCCCCGAAGGAGTAGGCAGAGAAGTGCAGTGTATACTCCCACGTTTCACCAGTTACAATTAATATGGTTTTGATTTTGTGAAATTTAGTAAAGTTCGTCTCTTCATAAAAAATTTTGTTTCTTCATCAAAATGTTTTTCCAGTTCACTGTACAGTCTTACGAACTACTATTGGAGGGCGTCCTACGCTACGTACCTACGTACGCCATTGCACATAAATCAAACACATACATTGCAATTAAGAGCAAATATTTAGTACGCCAATAAGTTTCCCGAGACCTTTATGCAGTAATAATAACGTTTTATCTTACATCTGAGAACATTTATAATAATTACATCATACTATTGACAAGCCCATTAATATCTGATCTGTACAGACGAGCAGAGCAAGGAAACTGTGGAGGCGAGCTACTCCTTTATTTCGCGTGTAAAGCAAAATATATATATTCGCTTAGTTTAAAAATAGTAAATGTGCTTGGTTCGTACGAAATGGATATTTAAATTTGATTGAAATCTGAAGCATTCAGCCATGTTGATTTTACTGTACTTATGTATTTTAATTTGGACGTATTATTTTGGTTATTTCTTTGCATGCACATAATGATTACATGAACGACTATGTGCATTAACAAAGGTGTTACCATAATTTATTTTTTATGCCCGTACCTATATAAATTTATTGTATAAAAATAAAAATTATTCGCTTCACATATTTTACAATAAACTTATAAAAATATATTCGCTTTATTATTATTATATTATCACACCGAGTTCCTTACAGGGTAGGCATGGACCACTGAATGCCAAATATCTTTACCGTTTGATATACATATGTTGTGCTTCTTCTATATTCAATTATCTGAGCTTATATATACTTAATTACTACATTTCGTATATATGTATGTATATCGATATACCTATGTACATATATTGTATAAAGAGATAGGGAAGATTTGTGGCTCAGCACGAGCATTACACGGCCGCAGCAACGCCATGCGCTTGATTGGAATCTACCGCGCGCCGCGATAAATGAATCTGCGTAAGAACACAATGACATAAGCAAATGTTCGCCTAGAAGAGACTAGACTGGCTTATTCATATTTTATAAAAAAAAAGTTATAATAGACAGAGAGAAAATAGAGAAATGAAGGTAGAATACACCTCTTTGAATAAGTTGATTGCCTCGTTGGTCGAATGGTTGCAAGCGCGACTGCCGATCGGGAGCTCCTGGATTCAAATCTCCAGTCGAGTAATTTTTCGATCTTTCTAACTTAGATTTTCTAGTGACTTGGAGTCTGGATCTTTGCAAGATGTAGGGCAATAGACTCATCATCTATTCCATTGTGGAACGTAACTGTAACTGGTGAAATATGGAAGTATACTAGCCTTCTCTGCCTACCTATTCGGAGAGTTTTAAGTTGTGTATTTTATACTGATGTATGAGAATTGCAATGATTATTGCGAATTGATACTAATGTATGAGAATTGCAATGATCATTGCGAATCGAGACATCGAGAATTGCAATGAATTGCATTTTTAAGATTCCAAGCGGATCCTCACACATACTTCGTACTGTGCAGTTACATAGTTTTAAGTAGGTACTTTACTGTACCTTTATACAGTTTTATGTACTTTAGAATGCGATGACCGATGAACGGGCATTTGAAACCCCTTATCGCTGTTACGGTAACTTAGCCCTTATGCATCCGTACTTAAAGATGATTATTCAATGTTTAAAAACATGATAAAAATACATTGAAAATTTCAACATTATAGTAGCAGTAGATATTTAAAAAAAAACGATTATTGCTACGCGTTTCTTTCACAAGACGGGCTGCAGAAAAAGGTTATTAAAATAGTTTTCTTCGTGTTCGCTTTTTATACATAAACCAATAAACCAGTTTTAAGGAAAACTGAAATAAAAGTCGGGAAGTAAATATAGAATGTTTTTACCACATAATAATATTAAACCCATAACCACGGGGGTGCGGGCAAAGTCGCACCTAACAATTACTTTTGTGGCAAAACCGTACCGGCATCTGGCGTCATAGGCGCTAATTAATTGCACGCAACATTTCACACAACTGGTTCCGGACACCTTGAAGTGGCTGCATTAATTTAAATTGCTCCTTCCAGTTCCAGTTGCGCTCTGCGTGTAAACTGCAGGACACAATTAAACGCACCACCGCCGGCTAGATGTCGCTGCGAACGCGTAAGAAGTACGAACTCAGCTTCTCCGCTAGGGATTCGGTCATTTTTAAGCCTGCATATTTAATCGGACTGAGGATGTCTCAAATCTGAAATTTGAGATGTCGAATTGCGTTCAGAGTTTCAAAAATTGAGACGTTGTACCTATATATTGAGAACGTTTTATGATTTTTCACTTTGATTCAACCATTTATATTTAACCATTTACTGCCGTACTGTAGCGTGGTAGAGAACGGCTATAAGGTTTTTCACTCTGTAAGTAGACTCGTCTTTAATAATGGAACGATAAAGGACTTGATTTTACGTGGAAGTAATGGTAGTGTTTCCGTTTTTAAACTTTAGCCAGTATTATCTACGGTTTTAAAAGCTACATGAATGTACATATATTACATTTCTAACCAATGAAAGCACCATTGCCCCTTAGAGCTAAAATTATCATTTGCCTAGACCATACACATTATTATGCTACTTTCAAAAGGATACTCAGTTACTTTGGTAGGATTCTCAGTTACTTTGGTTACATTGCCCGTCGGTAAGATGACAGCCTCGACAGATTAACTATAGTTGGGAAATTTGACTGAAGAAGACCTCGCGGCAGACCACCTAGCCGCTATTGTGACCAAATAACTGCCCTGACAGGTTTCCCTATAACGACTGCCCTGAAAGAGGCAGAAAACCGAGCGATGTCGAAAGAACTGACACACGTCGCTACAAAATGCTTTCAGAGACATGACCTTCAGTGATGAAGAAACGACACAGATGAGAAGACATAAAATAATATCACGGCTTTATTTCTCGGGAGTGTCGACAGAGGTACATATGTAGTTCTCGCAAGTTTAACGAATCATGTTATACTACATGTATCGTATGTTACATACAATAGATAATAAAAGAAAATTTTAATATGTGAAATCGCCAACCCTAACAAATGAGATGCGATAATACTTCGGCGTGAATTACAATGGCCATATTCTTAAGTTCGTATTTAACTCTTTAATTGACCACTTACACCGCGCATCGTGTTATTGTTTCATTAATTTAAAATTAATCGATCCTATCTCTGTTTATTTGCGAAAATAATACGCTCATTGGCTCTGATTGATCTTGAAACTGATTATATGGTAATAAATGTACCTACAAAAAATACTTTTATTTTTGAATTATTTATTTATAAGAGTTTTAACAGACGACAACCTAATGCCTAATGGAATTTTCTAATTATCAAACCTGATTCGATATTAAAAGTTTCTGGATTGAATTCATTAGAATCAAGAAGACAAGACATGATCAGACAGATCTATTTATCCGATTATCAATTTTTCTATGCGCTGCTATGGAGATACAACATAGACAAACGAAATTTAAAAAAGTTAAACCAGTGATTAAAATACACGGTATCATTTTAAAAACCATTGACTAAAACATAATCAATATTACAATACATCTGAAACAACAAATACAATTAAAACAAACAACAACGACAAATACAATTATTAAACAGTTAAAACGAAACGTGACGTAACATCGTCAAATACGCGTGAACATTTTGAATAGAGAAGCGGAGTGTTCAATAAATTAGAACAGCAAATACAGCAGCGATTTACTGTTAAACGGTAAATTCCCAGCAACACTTCAGTGTAGTGTGAGATCTTTATCAATTGTGAATGTTCCTGCGCGGGACCGATGCAGGAGCTCGCAGTAAATCTTCTTATAGCTTCCGCAATTATCAAGCCGTTAGATTGTGTTCTCCGGTTACACTGCCGTGAAACTGATTTCGACTAGGGGTTTCAGGTCGTTTACATTTGCTATTGTATTTAATTTTTGTCGTGTTTACTTTCAAACTTATCGACTTCAAGTTAGATTAATATCGTTACTTTAAGATTGTATGTGAAATTGAGGGTGTTATTCATTTTCAACTATGTACTTATAACAACGTACAAATATTCAAGATGTTTTAGATTGTGTCCTGAGGCCTTAGTAACTTGTTATTATAGCTTTAAGAGATAGTCATTTGTTTTGTTTTATTGATTTTGTTTTATTAGTTTTGTTTTAACAGAGTAATTTAGGCAGGATTTGCGTTAGATTGTGGAGAATACGATGCTTGAATTTTTTTTTATAAATACAAATTTAGAAAATAAAACGCAGTAAGAATAATGATAAAAATATCTTGGGACAAAGCTGATAAACACAGTTATAAATTTATAAGAACACATGTATATAAATAAATTTATAACCAGATCTGAACCAAATTCTTTTGCACATCAAAAAAGATTGTCCTGGGTGAGAATCAAATGTACATACAACTTCTGATTCAGTAGAGAGTGCGTTCGTGGACTCTATTGGCCGGTTAACCCTGAATATGAAATAACATAAAGATTTCTTTGTTATTGGTTCTCATTTTCTATAAATAATTACCGCTAACGGCAAAATATTTAGAACATATAAAATTCCATAAAGAGTTATTTCCACCGAAAATAAAACCATCAAGAGTGTAAATAAATTCATTTTGATCGTCACACAGGTTTCACTGAATCGTATCAAATTAAAAATAGTGTACTCTCAATTGGGGATATTGTGGGAAGCTCTCAATTGTACCCAGCTGCGGGTTTCAATGACCAATTATATTAAAAAAGAATTATTAAAAGTAATTATTATTGTATTGAATTGTTGACAGGAATACCTCAACATTTCACCATGGCTTTTTCAATTTATTTGGGAATTTGGCCAAACCCTGGCTTATAGTGTAATAAAAAAAAACAATATTGCTCGCAAATATACAGAATAAACGTAATTTAAATTGACGAAACAAACAATGTATGTTACATGTTGTTTTTTATTCAACCCAGGGTGCGTCTTAAATGTTTAAAGATTGGCAGTCACTTCATTCTCATCTTTTCTCTAGTCTCTCATCAGAACACACAATTCGGCGCTGCCCGTGATGTCTTTTCACTGACGGGTGTTCTAGTCATTTTTCTCTAATGTTCGCAAAATCGATTTTGGACAGTTTTCTTAACTTAATGAGTTGTAGAGAGTTATACATTTCGTGTTTAACTATACAACACAAGTTATCTGCCTCATGTTGAAGTTATTTTTTTAATGACATGATAAATTAATATGCTTATATGAATTATGGAATTTAATAACTTAAATGTCAAATAAATTTAATAACTTAAATGTCAAATAAATCTTCAAACCACTCAAAGTCGTTCACTTTTTGAAAAAAATACTCGAAGCATGAATGTAGCGCTGAAGTGCGGTCAACACTACAACTCTTAAAGAAAGTCAAGCGACGTCCGGGAAAGTTACGAGAACAGAAAATAAAAGTCCAAAGGAATCCAACAAACATACATTTCGTTACCACTAAATACTTTAACACTAATAGTAAATGTTTATATGAAAATACTGGAAACAAATTCCAGGACTTCTTATACATACCGCAAATTGTTGGTTGAAATAAATAATAACTATTTTAAATAAATCAGTTATCCCTGAAATTATTACGAATCATAACAAATCCGAAATAAAGATTTTCATCGCTTTCATATCCCAAATGCCACGGTTGGTTGCTGCCGTCCTTATACTAATTAAACGACAGAGCTGATTAATAAGAATCTCTAACTATTTAACGAGAGGAGCCCATTGTCTCCTCATAAAACGGTGGTCGTAAGAAAAAAAGAGTACAATAAGTTGCAAAGAATTGTCGGATTAAAAGCGCCGAGTCATTCATTCCGAGCTTTAATTATTCTCTGTTTAAACAAATCGCAATAAAGAACCACTGACAGTGCTTCGAGGGAATCGCCGGACGGTAAAAAGGTAGCGCAAAAAACAGCGGAAACCCGGTGGCAACGTCAGACGAATTCCTAGAATAGCCCGTTCTTTGCAGCACGAACTTGTGGGAAACTTCCTTGAGACGTAGACACCAATTAGCTCTAAATGTTCAACAGCTTCCCGATAATAAACTTTCTAGCCCTTAGGAGATTAAAGTGAAATTACTTTATCCTAGGAACTTTTGTAATTCTTTTAGATCGGTCTGAAACTACACTCGTACCACACGAGTACGTGCTCCGCGGCGTCTGTTGAGGAAATTTAGTGAACATTTAAAAAAATGCCAACGTTGCACAAATGCAGCTGAGACCAATTACGGATGAAAATGCGTTTTCAATGCACCGACCACGTCATTGCGGTGAGAAGGGAGAATTTTCGCACCTTTTAGCATTTTAAATGCTTGTCGGTTTTTCGTTTTTATTACATGCGTCGCAAAATTTGGTAATAAAGGTGTTATTTACTGTTGGTACTAATATTTCTCGATACTAGCATTTTTTAGTTGTGGATATTAATATGTCTCTGTAATGTAATATATACATAAGTATCTTTTTTATTAGGATAGTAGTAGTTTAAGCAGGTTAGTACATTCGTTCTAAAATAATAAAAGCGAGAAAGACCTAGGATTTCTGTTACATGTGTAGATATTTACACAGTTTTGTAATATACAATTCTTTTGTTATTCTTAGTAAACATGATTATAAAACATTCAATATTCTACCGATATAAAATTTTACTACTAATAAGGAAGCCATGAGGATATGAAATTTTCTTGATACAAATTTTATTAAAACAGTGTAATAGAAGCGGAAACGGGTAATAACGAAGAACAGTATGTTTTATAAGAAAACTTGAATACTTTTACACTTACGAATTTCAGTTCTAATATTATCCCATATTATAATATTAGTGTCACGCCGGGTTACGTATGGGCTAGACAAAGAGCACAGACTTCTAAATATATTTATCCTTACCAACTTCACGTGGTGGTGCAATAAATCGCTTATATATAATAAAAGGAAAATATTTTACAAAGACAGCCGACAATAAAAACATACATAAGTATGTTAATAATTACAGACTAATCGCAGCCGTTGAACCAATAACTAGCCTTCGATTTTCGCGGACAACGAACTACTGGAAATAACAACGAACTTTTTTTGTAATACAATTTTTTTAACAGTTTTTTATTTAATAACAATAACTATTTTATATACTTATTCTTTTTTATTTTCATTTTATATCAACAGTATGTAACATAATATCTCCGGCTTTGTAATATTTATAATTTGAATTCATATAAACGTGGGAGTGTACTACGCTCCTCTGCCTATCCGTTCGGGGATTACAGGCGTGATGTTATGTTTTTTTACGTTCCTCGATTCATATAAACATACAAATAAAAACAAAATTACTCGTAACAGTAACATATTGTTATTAAAAATACTTTATTACACTGAGTTATAATATACGTAAGAAATATCATAACTTGTTGGAATGCAATAATATGTTGTACATACAGTCATATGTCACAGTACTGTCGGTAATATTCGAAACTTGCTAAATTTTAAAGCAAAGACTTTTTACGAACTCTTAGTGTGGAATTTCCATTGTCTCTACATCCAAGGGTGCATTGAGCAGATACGCTAATTGTTCGCGTCAACTGTGCCATTATCAACCATTAACAACGCAGCTGTACCGCACTGGAATGTGCGATGCGCGGAACTCAGAGTCGGCCGCTCCTAGACCCCACTGAATAATGGCTGATAGTTTCAACGATTAAGCAAAATTAACTTAAATCGATATACCCGCTTTTATGGTATAGGAACGAACTATTATAATTCCTATGTTGTATTAAGTTTTTATGTAGTTCGTGCTTAAGTTTCATTGTATTTCTCTTCATTTGCTTGTATTGCGTATGTTCAAATATCCCAGCTACATTGTTATTTCTTTACATAAATAGGTGTAGTTTGTTAAAAATGAAGTTCGCGGCCATTTTGAAATAATGTGAGGATTTAATTCAATTTTTCGTTTCGAAAAAAGATGCAATGAACATGTACCTATATGTATTTGTTAAAGTATATTGGACCAATAGTTTCATTTTGATGAAACCCATATCTATGGTAACAATTAAATGTTATAAATTGTAGCATTTATTAACTTTAGTGGGTTTTCCGATGACAAAAAGTAAACCCTAAAGTAAACTAAGAAGTCAATCGAAAGCAAGGGAAAGTAAATTAAAAGGAAAAGAATCTGTAACAATATTATTTTCTTAAAATATACTATACACTTTTTATATTAATTTGCATGTCCCTCTGTTATACCGGAAAGTGACTCGGACATCCACAAGAAGATCCCATGGGAAATCTTGACAAAAAGGTTCGCGGGCAAACAATGGAGGAGACCAGTCTGTTTGAACTTGAAGACTTGTCAGATGGACGCCGGATGGACTGATATAACTGAGGAATACGAGAATTAAATAGACAATTCTGACGTTTCTTTAAACTTCGCTTATGCGAGGGTACTTTGTATCTGATGTACAATGTAAGAACTATAAATTTATATAACCGGTTTGTTATGTAGTCGCTGAAACTGCGTGCGTTTATGAAGTGAGTGATGTACATATAAATATGAGAAAGAATATAGTAAAGGCGTGATGAGAGAGAAATTAAAAGAAGATATCATCTGTTACCGTGGGGCAGTGCAATGGATTTAGCACACTACAACTGAACATCAGCCCCTAATGTTACCATTAACAATATTATTAAATTTTTTATGGTATCATCACTTTTGATAAGTGAGCATAAAAATAAATGTATAAATATGTGTTTTATTAGGTTGGTACTGAAACAGATTATCGATTATCGATTTGTGTATGTATACATAACGACAAGAATTCCTATTAAAACGTAATGAGAAAAGTTTTTTGATCTAACAGTGAGCTAGACGAATTTCACTGGAACATAAATTGATGATAAACATACATAACATACATACATAACACTTTATATTATTAAGTAAGGTGGTTAAATTACAAAGGCTAAGTTTTTGTTGTTCGTAAAACAATATTTTAGGTCTCAGTGGGTAATTTTGAAGTCATCGTCATCTTAATTATCATTTTGTTATAAATTTGTTTAATATTTCAAACGCAGAATCATTTTTGCTATTAAAACCAATCTTAGCAGCAGCAGCATTTATCTTCTTAAAAGCAGCTCCAACATTAAATTCTGATAGCAATTTCTATGGAAAACACTTCAAGTAAATCGTATGATCGATAGCTGTGTTAGAGAGCGCAGTCCGTATATTTCAATTTATGATTGGAAATCTATATTTATTTTTTTTGTATTATTTCAGTAAAACGTGTTAATACTTTTTTAACTCTATGACTTGTAAAAACGCATAGTAGTCCAATACTGTTGAATAATTTTATTTCAAAAGCTCTGTTTCTGTTCGTGACAAACGAGTCACAGTGTAATGAAAAATCAGATGCAGGATTTACTGGAAACGCGCTGCCGTCACCAGCACTGAGTGACGAATTCAAACTAAATTGCTCTAAACATGCCCACTAAATGCGCGCATGCATTTTGATGTACCTACACTCCAAATACTTTTTATGACTTCACTAAAATTGTCGCGAAAAATCTCACAGTTCAAATGTTAGGTTTATAACAAAAATATTTTACTGTTACCAGACCGCTTGTATACGTTATATAGTATATAAAAAATAATAGTTTTTTTTTCATAGTCACTCATTAAAGTGTTTATAATGGTTTTTTTTTATCTCAAAGAAAGTCAGTCTTAACTTTTAACATTATGAGCACCAGTTCTCCATTAACAATGTACATATGTATGTCTGTCCTTTAATGTGTATAAATATTACCATGATATAATTACCAAGGAATGTAAATTTTATAGTAAAAATGCAAAAATGTTGTTTATGTAACACCACATCTGACAAATGTAATTTAAAAAAAAACGTAATGTTTGAAACGCTTGCAAAAATATACATATATTAGGCTCCTTTATTTTAGTTTAGACCGTTTCATTTTTAAAGTTAAGATCGTGCCAGTTGCGTCGTCTCATTAGATAAGAGAACGAAATTATACAAGACTTAAAATATTTTGCATTTATTTGAGCCGAGATAAGTTTAATTTGTGTACACTTTGAGCGTCTCACGTCCACACGGTGGCGTTATATTATCTTAATAATACTTCACCTTTTAAAGTTACGACGCGAACGGTGCGTACCAACATGGCGATGTCTTGGCTGGCGTCTTATTTACAAAATACAATTTGTTCGTGTAATTTCAAGGACTTTTGAGATTAAATATACGGCATTGTTACACGTGGCGTGTTCACTTGGTATGATATTGTTGGTTTAATAGAACGGGCTTATTTGGCTCATAAAGTTGTGTTTTGAATATTACAAGCATTTTTTTGGGTATACCTATAACATGATTTATTTACGTGTTTTATTGCTCCTGGTGTACACCGTCCTTGTCACAGCCGTCAGTGTCGATGTAGCCGTTAATAGCGTAGTGTGTGCTATATAATTCTTTCTTTGTATACAATACCTCAGAAAAGTCTATGTCTAGCAGTGGAACGGAAGAGGCTGATGTGATAATGATAATGATACTATTATGATTGCACGTGTAAATTCACAAATGGAAACTTCCGAGATACCATTAGCGATTTTGTTACATTGTTCGTTAATATAATTTAAGAGCATAAGCATTAATTAAAAATTAAAAAAAAATTGTGTGACATTTGTAATCAATTTTTTAACATGTTTTTTTTTACGTTTAATGCTAAGCCGTTTTTATTAATTTTCACTATTTTTAAATGTTAGAATGAGTCATAATGCCCTGGTTTTTGTTTCGGAACGAACATAATTTTAAAATATTTCGATTAGCTTAGACACTGCCTTAGAAAAATCTAACCAAATGCAACGCGAAGTTGTAAATTATCGTAATTTTACAATTTGTAACCGAGAAGACTTCGCAAAGTTGTAATTTTAAATAATGTCTCAGGTTGGAATCCAAAAGAGCTGCTGAGTTTGGATAAGAAATTTCGCAACTAGGTGAATTTTGTGAGATTTCACATTTCAACTTCTTAAAACACGGCTGCAAACTTTGAGAAATTTTACTTTGAAATTTTATATTGTTTAATGGGGTATGTATGAAATCGTTACTTTACGGTTCAAAAATTATTGGATATTAAATAAATGATTATACTTTAGTAAAACCCATGTTTAATTGAACAGATCTGGTATGGTAGAGCAGCATTTCACGTTGAGGGTCTGATCTTCCAATCTGTTTCGGCTTTATGTAAATACATGCATTTTTAAGTTCAAAATTACTTTTTTATAATACTAAAGAAATACACTGTGAGGCAACTTATATGTTTGACTGATAGGTACATATATGCTTTTCTAAGGTATCTTGAGTTAAATAATCTGAAATAGACCAGGGTAGCAGACTACGGTTTGAAATCTTGTCATTCTGAATAGAAATAAGGGTTTATAGATTAGACAAGAACAAGTTATGTATCAGTATACATTCATATGACAGTATGTATCTGAATATATTTATAATACGGTGAAATTGATAAGAAAATTCTGTTTTATCGGTATTTTAATCAGTCAATGAAATGCAAAAATATATTCAAATGATTTTATACCAATAATCGCCTTCAAATCGTAATTGTGTTTGCCTTCGTTGTTTAATTGTTTATTGGTCAAATGTACAATTCAAATGCAAAACATTACGTGAGTAGGTACTTAATAAATGTTAGTAGGTGGTATGTTTGTGAATCGCTTACACAAATTTCGATATGATTGCGTCCAATGCTGATGAAAATTAACGCTTATTTCATGCC
>DWDT01003138.1:0-12703 GCA_018245595.1 Microceris scylla | reverse complement strand
TTTATTGGCTGTTATTAAAAAGTGACTCATCATTATAATTTCAGTTGACAAATATTTTTTTTAGATGTATCACTTTTTGAAACATCTCCATACCTCCCAGTCTTCTTCCCTTTAGCTTGGATCCATCTGATTCCCTGACTACAAACCCGCATGCTCCGCCATATGACATGTGGTCGTCACTCAAGAAGCTTTACTCTGGTGACAAGCAGTTCTGTGAATTAATTGGTTTTTATATTATCTGTTTGATGCGAATACTCTCTTTTTTAATATCTCTTGATACGAAGAAAGATGTCGGTTACTTTCATTTTCCTACGCATTTTACAATATATTATTGATTTTATAAGCCAGTTTCTTAGGAGTCTTTTTCAAAAAGGAGAAGAGGACAATCATACAATCTTGTATCCGATGATATGTATGAAGAAAATGCAGGCTGGAGGAAAAATTAGTCAGATCTGTAAGGATAGAGCTTTACCGTTTGCGTGCTCTCTGTTCACTCCCCAAAGGGACGTGACGTGACGTGACGATATAAAAAAAACACCATAGTGTATACTGCCTCATATTATAATTTTACGGAAAGAAAAAACGAGAACAATACGTAAAGCAAGGCACCGCTCATATTGGAAGTGCTACACTCATAAATATTAAACCGAGAGATATTGGTGTATACACGGGAGCTGACAGAGGACATCTATAAAACGGCACCATCCGGCTATCTTGATGTCTGCATCCCCTTATCTGTGCGGTAGAAAAACTTAAAAAACTACCATTACGTCATGGTCATTAATTATGTGGCCAAACTTGACGTGTCCACGAATTGGCGCTGCTGTAGAGTGTGTTAAAAAGGCAGGTATAGTTCATGTAGTCTGCCGTCTAATAGACAATAATTTGTTAGGTAACTTGAAAAAATATTCTTTGTTGTTACGACTTGTATGATGTTCTACATTTTTAGATTTGTATTTACTGCTTACCTCGTAAAAAACATGACGTGATGATTTAATAGTGTTAATGAATTCTATACACAACATAATATGTACAATATAATATTTAAGACTTTGGACTTAGCTGTCCGTCATTGATCATTAACGTTTTCATTGTACTGGAATATAATTGAATATTTATTTGTGGTATCGCAAAATTTCTGTATTTAATAGTTCAATAAACGCTTTTGATTAATTAACTATATAAACGATAAATTAATATATTGGATACGGTCAACTGATTTCGAACCAGACAGGGTGAATTTTATCCTAACCAGACGTACATATGTTAAACTACATACATACTCGTACATATAAATACATATAAATATGTACTTATATAGTGATCTGCAGTGTTGCAATCACAACATAGTCTAAAAAAAGTGCATTTTAAAAAAGGTGTTACAAACAAATGTTAATAGGGATGCAAATTTATTCATTAATAATAGTGTGTTGGCGCCGCGGCGTCGGGCTCGGGTCGCCGCATTTATAACCCACCGGCCAATACGAACGTCATTTTTAACCGTCATCGCTAATTTGCCATTGTTTTGCCCACTGACGCCACCTTTTTGCCCAAACCATAAAACAGATAAGTTTTTCTAAAACAGGCACCTCTTAATTGATTATAAACTTTGGACTACATACGGAAACCGAGCAAAAAATCACAACAATTAATCATTGGTGTAACGCCAAGAAATTTATTATGCGACTTAAGCCTCAATAGCGAAATATACGGCGAGTGCAAACCGTGAAAGTCAGTGGAGTGGACGCTGTGATTCTCCCTGGGCTCGTATCGACTAACGTAGCCAATATGTTAGGCGGGCGGCGTCGTAGGCATCAAGGCAGAGAGCCTGGGTTGCTATAAAGCACGGTGCAATAAAGAGAATGGATGCCGCCCATCGGCAGGCACCGGCCGCCGGCAGGATTACCCGAATCGCCACTATTTATCGCTCGAGCCTTGCGCCCAGGTGCCATCAATCTATTTAATGATCGGGTCAGCACATGCTCTAGGTCTTTTTGCCACTAACGCCCGCCCGTGCATAAAACGAAGAAGCAAAGGCGTAGACCGGGAGATGGACGTTTGATGAGGCGCTTTTGTGTCGATCGCCGACGTTAAAAGGGTTCCGGAACGCACTATCAGCAGTTATGTATCTTCTCCGCATATCTTTAATAACAAAAATATTTATTGTTCGCTTTTCAATCATATAACTGGCATTTCCATTTCGGGATTATATTTTTTTATTGATGTTTTGTGCAGTGTTTGCGTTAAAAGATGATTATTATCATATATGTATGTGTACCTATGTGTTTTGTTGTTTGCACATTTGTTTGATAAGTTATTTGTTAGTAGTCTTACTTTAATAGCCAAGCCATATATCTCCATACAATAAACAATGACAAATGTTAGATTAGGTAATAATGGCCTATCATTACCGAACCTATGTACAATGTATCCTTAATCCTTATTTGTGTACTCTCAAATTAAATCTCCATAAAATAAAAAAGTAGGACACATCACTACTAATCTCAAAACTGTCCTCAAAACATCTTTGTGCGCCCTATTTGTACACTGTCAATCGTCCATTCAAACTGGTCACGGGATAGCGCGGGTCACTTAAGATTTAAGTGTCAGCAGTGAATAGTACGAAGAGGCAGTATGTCTTGCACAATGCCGGGTCATACATCGACCGGCCATACACCGCCGGGCCATACATCGCCGGACCGTACATCTGGCGGCCGTGCGCGGAGCTACTGGCGGAGGGATTTGATGGCCGAGTCATTATACACCTCCGCTTTGTCTAAGCGTTCTTTGCTGGCATTTAGACGCTGCCAATGAATGGCCCGTGTCGAAGTGCGTGAGGATTGTGGCGCTTAATCCCTATTCTATTTATTGGAATGTAAATTTGGTGATTGAGATTATTTGTGTTTATTTGTGTGGGTGCTTGAGATTCTCACAATATAAGGTTTATACAAAAAGTCGTGTCCTATTAACACGGGAAGCGAGAGAGCGATGACGTTTATTAAGAAAATTTTGTATCTCCATTGGATTGAGACTGGCTGATGATGATGAAACCAACGGTATTTCAAAGATAAGTATAAATAAAAAGTTAAAGAATATTATTATACTAACACTGTGGCTCCTGGAGCGTTTACGTGGATAAGACCTGTTACCACGAGGTATCATCATCTTTGATTTCAAACTTCCAAATTTTCAATCCTAGTAACATAACAGGAATTGTATCGATTTTCAAAACAAAGAATTTAACTTATTACTCAACAACATCTAACTCCATTGCCTATTTTCCTCAAATCGGCCTAGCCATTTCTGAAATCGACGGTTCGGGGGGACGCGGGGTACCCAGCGTCTTGGGCCAGCGGTTGAATGTAGCCAAATTGGACGAGCGGAAGCCGTCCCGCCCGCGACTTGACCGGAACTGCCCGCCCGCCCCCACCCGCCTTGGAGTCGTCTCCATGGTACCAGCTAGCATTAAATATTACTTCTATGTTCCATCTGTGTGTGTGAATTTTGAAGGTTTAATTCCAATTCCATTAAATGAAAACAATTTAGGGAAACAGTGTTAAATATTACTTCTATGTTTCATCTGTTCACCTTTGTTTCAACATTAAAGGTTTTTTTTTTTAATAACATTACATGAATATAATGTAGGGCAAGTAATGAAATCTCTTGACATGATAGAAGATACGATTGTCAAAGGAACGGGACTAAGATTGGTAGAAGAATATAAAAGTTAGGACATTAAGAAATGCCCAACCAGTTATTTTTAGGTATCGATCTATTACGTGGAAGTCATGTTTTATAAAAGTTTTTATCTCCACTGAAACTTGTCATTATTAAATGATTTTTTAAATCATTTATTACAATATAAAATGAGCTAAATTTGTTAATGTTATATTGTTAATAATTATAAAAAAAACATTATTTAATCTAAATAAATCGAAATAATTTTAAAATTAAATGTACAAAATCATTATTTTTAATTCGATTTAAGTTCTGAATCTGCATTCAAAACACATTGAGTCTCTGGTAAGGAGGTTTAATAATTCAGTAGGTAATTTAGCCCTGTAAACAGCCCAAATTATTTAATAATTGATTTACATAAGGATTGATACTATGATACGGATAGTATCACTGCTGTAGTACTTAATTTCTTTTTACATTTTCGAATACTGTCGCGGGTGCAATGGATACGCACCGCCGCCCCGGGGGTGGCTCAGGTGAAGTAACCGAGTTTACCATTCCGCGTCAAGCCCGCGTTTATTGGGGTAGGCCGTCTGATCGCATCACGGCCTTCATTATGCCACATTTCTGGTAGCGAAGCAAATATTTGATATTCGTTTCGTGGAATGATATGACCTAGTTCGTGTATGCTAGTCGTGTTACAGCTTTATATGTATGTCTATGCTACGGTGAATCAGCATTTTGGTGAATAAAAATCAGTTTCGAATGACCTGAATGTTGGCCTAGATATGCGACGAAATATAAACGCTCTATATTTTGTGCTATTATTATTTTATCTTCAATCCAGGTCCTTTATAGAGTAGGCAGATACCACTGAATGTCAGATATGTCTATCCTTACCGACATAATGTCTTTCTTGATTTCCTCTGTATTTGTTAGTCTTTTCACACTCGTACGCCGCTCTTGAAGACATCTGCCTGTTCTGATGGAATAAATGTTTGGGCTATAGAGAACTTAAGGAGACGAAAAGTTATCTAATGCAAAATACATTTTCATTAAGCTTAAGAGTTTGTCGAATGAGCGGACAGCATTCACAAGTAGTCGATGCCGCCCATTGACATCTGACAACTGACTGTGAACGAAACTGTAGAAAAAACACTGTTACTGTCAGTTATTAATAATAATTTTATAACAGGATTATTTGTTGGTGTAAAATTGGTGGCAAGGTTGCAGAAATAGCCTACTATCAATAAGTATCCTTAGCCTTTTTGTTACAAATCATTATATGCTCTTATTTACTGCCTTAACTTACGTACATTGTTGTGGATGGCCCGACTGGTTTCCAGCCTATACGAAGTCCTTCTTCATGAGCTTGCGCCGATTGCGGTGAGGTCGCGGCGAGGCGTGGTTTGACCGCTGAGGTGGGGTGGTGTCGTCGGCAGTCTTCGTATCTGTATTTAGTATTTGTATCTGTCTTATTTTAAAGTGGTTTTGGATGCAATGTTACTCCTAAGAAGTAAGGTGGTCGTCTCTACGTCACTTCACTCTTTAGGCTGAAACACAAATTTGTTATAGTAAAAATTGCTTACTAGAAGCTTCTACAGCAATCTGCCAGAAGAAAAAGTGGAGAAATTTTCATATTTTTAGTTTCCTACGGATTGTGAAACCTACTTAAGATCAGTGTGGCCTTAGAGCAGTGCAAGGACAAAAGGCAGTTAATGATGACAAAAATATTAATTACAGAGATTTTAAAAGAAAGTCAATTATTATTTATGATATGTAGGTAAGTTTTTGTGTGGAAAACGACACCCATTTATAACTGAAATCTTGCTTGTACTGTCGCGTATTGATGTTGTTTATTTAAAATCCAAACGGTCCAACCAACTTTTGAAAAAGAGGCCCTAAGATCGAAAACAGAAGACTGTTGGCAACTTTCTTTATTGTGCTCTCGTAATTGCAAAATAAAGGTCGCAACCCGTGAAACCCACACTATAGGTGGTCGGCAGCTCATTAAGAAGTCGGAAGGGTAAAAAGTCGGAGACCCTCCAACGCATCGGCCTTTTTGTAAAAAGAGGCTTAATTAGGGCTCATGCGGCTTCCCTACAACCCCTGTAACTTTTAATAAATGTTCGAAAAGCGTCGTTACATTCTATATACACGTGTATGTACATATTCAGGAGTGGATTAAATATGACATGTTTTAAAATTTAATTTGCTACCCCATTTGTGATATGTCGATGTGAGGGCCATTATATCTAATGCTTTCGTTTAGGCGCGTTTCTTGTCGTGTGAGACTGTTTTTATCTATATTAGATTGATGCTATATGTAAATAAATTGTAGGAAAAACTGGTAACGTTTTTTTTTTTAAAGAGTGTCATATCAATTCGTTTGGATATTAAGCTTTTTTTGAAATCTGCGCTCTGAAGAATGATTCAGTTTGATAAGACAATAACAGCAGCGGTAGGATACGAAGAGCTAAAGATCGAACTTAATGCTATTGGAGGGGCTCGTGTCCAGCAGAGAAAGTGACTAATATTATAAAGAAGAGAACGTATATAAATGTTTTGAGATTTTTCTTGTGTTGTAAGTTGTAAGGGTGTATGAATTGAGTGTAACCTAAACGTTCGCAAAAATATTAATCTGCCAGATTTACATACGTATTCAAAAGCTTTTCATGGCGCCAAAAATTCTGCTGCGAGGTTATATTTCGAATGAATATTCAGTGTATACGTGTAAGTTATGCATTACACCAAACATTTGCCAATTTCGCTCAAAGGCCCAAATGGTAAAAAGATATAGGTAACATTTGTCCGGTCCGATCATATCACGGTTAATTCATTACTGTATGAAGTCTTCCCGTGTTCCGCGCGTGTGCCTACACTGCAAGTCCTCGTGGGAAGGTATTAAATATCTCGAATCAGTGCACACCGCTGTATTACTGAATGAGACTCAGATTGGACCAACTGATAGTGTTACGTATGATCATACCAATCTAACCAGACCTCACCTGCCCCTAAATTTTTCGCTCTTCGTGTTTCTGTATTTGCGAACTCGAATTAGGTTCAGGGGTTCAATGTAGCCTGGTCGTATTATTTTAATAAAGCGATGAGCCCCCTTATCAGCGCCATCTGTGTGCCGCTGGCACAATGACGGATCATCCCATAATGCGGACGGAAAAAACATGGAGCTTTGTCGAATTTTTTGTGCGCACTATTCCGGGTTATTGTTGCGTTTGTTTGATACCGTGGGCTTTTTAAGCTAATGATATGGTTTTTATCTTTTCGCATCTCCAACGATACAGAGATAACGTTCCGTACCTGCATGCGATATTTAAATTCCGAATTTGCTGAATGAGTGTCGATTTTGCTCAGATACAGTAACGTCAGCGTCGTATATTTTCGGTAATCAGTTGGTATCATTTGCTTTCGATGTAAAAGGTGTTCACGTTAATCATGTATCCATAAAAGTTTGTTATTTCCGTGATCTTACTTTTTACTGTTTCATCGGCAAATGTTATTTGCCCGAATAGGTATTGTTTATGGTCGCACACGGGAAGGCGGACAATAATGAGAACGCCATAAAGCTGCTGCCACAGCGGCGGCGTATCGTCCGATCAGCGTGGCTCAATGGAGGTTATTTACATAGCAATAAGGTGGAGATAGCGCCTCGTCTCCGCTCCACCTTATCTCCGTTATTGCCTGTGTGTGCACGCGGCTTATGGTCGGAAAGAAAATGAACTGGGGCTTCGAGGAAATAAAGACTCCTTAAACAACCTCCGCTGATTTATCCACCGAATCTATGGAGATAGTAGCTACATAGTCGTAGATATGGTAATTTCCAAGCTTATTGTTAGTCGAGTGAGCGTAACGTGAGGGGTGATATTTGGTTTATTTGCAAAACACATTAAAGTGCAGTACGGCTTAGAACGCGTAATCCAATATGACGTTTGTGTGCTGTTCTGAGTGCACGTTTTATTCTAAAAAGTATCACGCCTGTAATTCCCGAAGGGGTAGGCAGAGAGGAGTGTAGTACTCACTCACGTTTCACCAGTTAAAACATAACATTTATAACATAACATTTTATTCTATTTATTTTAATTATACGTATTATTATATAGTATGAATCAAAAGCATTCAACTGTGACTCAGTGTATTGTTGAAACAATTCCACGATTACTAATGTTCTTAATTAAAATACTAAAACGATTAGAATTAGCAAATGACAAATATGTACATCTTTAAATAAAATCTTGCGACCTTCTCAAACGTAAATTATGAAGCATTATTTATCATTTTTGTGTAAGAATTCACTTCAAATTTTTCAGAATATTTTTAACACATAAATATGAAAGCTTACACCATTATTACATCAGTGTTTACCGTTCCACTGCTGGATATACATAGATCCTAAAAATCTACGAAAATACATATACGTATGCATGTTTTCTAATGCTTACTTATATATAGACGGTCCCAAAGTGCATGTTTTATCCAAAACAACGATCTTCTAACTCCGCGTCGTGGACATTAATTTTCCAGTTATTGAAAGCGCACATTGGCATGACTTATTAATGTATTCATGTACAGAATTGATGTGTAATTCGATTGGAGCCCGCGCCGCCCCCGGTCGCCGCGCATTAAGATTGGTCGTCGGGCAGTGCTGGGGACGAAAATTACGTGGAATTGATAATTCTCGAGTAGTGAAACGTGGGGTGAAGTCGAATATTAAAATTAAAATTTATGACGTGTGACTGTCAGGGTGGCAGCTCGGCCGTGGCGAAACGATTTGTATGGAAATTTGGCAAAGCGTCTCACTCGACGGGCGCGGAGCCATCACCGGAGGTGTCGTTTGATGGCATAATTTGGGACAGCGAAAATAACCGGCCAGATTTATGTTTGTTTGCTCGAAGGTTTATTGAATTGTATGACGAGGGGTGTGGTTTTTCTGTCGCTTTTTGTACTGAATGCAAATTAAAAATAATTTAGGCGACGATGTTAAAAGACACATATCAACGATATATAGAAATTTAGGAAAATCGCGTTATTATTGTCGTTACAACTGTTTTCCACAGGGGTAAGCCAGGTTTTACTTGCATGCGACAAGCCGAGGACAGGGCGCGATGGCGCTCTTTGGGGGAGGCCTATGTCTAGCAGTGGATTGAAATAGGTTGATGATGACGATGACGACGAAGCAAAGATTAAAGATTGCTAATAATTACAGTCCTGGCAATATTTTTAGTAACTTCTACATTGATTAATAGCGTCACACATGGCCTTTACTTGACCTGGCCTTCATTTAGCACAGCTCCGGTTTAATCAAACACATATGTATATTGTCTGCCTGTTTGGAGTCTGCTATTCACACTCGCAAATTCATCTTTCTACATAGTCAAATCATCTTGACATTGACCATTATATTATTACAATGACAGGGAAGTATTAAATAGCTCATCGCCATAAAGAAGCTTCGAAAATTCATATTTTTTAGAACAAAATCTATGTGACATATTGGTACGGTATCTGGTTGCATATTGGTTTAACAGGTTAGATAAACAAAGTACACCGTGTGTAGCACACAGCTGGACCAGCCACGGGCCGTTTGGTGACAGTTTTATGTTTAACGGCGCCAGTATAGTATGGATAATGATAAAAATGGCATTTCACTGCGTGTTAGCTCCCTTGTGATGGAAGTTGCGGAATTGGCTGTCATCAAACTCTTTTTTCAATCCCCTGGTTCATTCTCATTATCATCATCATCGGCCTGTTGCAGTCTCCAGCAGTATTTTCTAAGGTGTGTGAAGTCTGCCAACCCGCACTTGGCCAGCGTGGCAGAATATGGCTTTAACCCTCGCAATGTGACAGGAGACACATTTTCAAACAGTGGAAATATAATGGTTTGATTTTAGGTCGACAATTCTTTGTATCAATCCTGCGACAGTTCAGAAAGTTTTTTAATTTCATAATCTGTTTTTTTTAAGTTCTGTTATTGTAGCGTATGTCGACAGAAGAATAAAACTGTACTGTCAGATAGCGGAAAGCTCCTCGATTGGGAAGGCCCAGGATCGGGAGGAGGTCTATGTCCAACAGTGGACAGCCAAAGGCTGATGATGGTATTTATACGGCTAACAGTATCCTTTACGAAGTCGGCGTAAGACGTTAACTAAAACCATGTGATTATACAGTCAGTTAATTTTGGACGGTATTTCAGAAGTATGACGAAATAAGCACAGCATCAGCCTTACGTCCGGTGTACGGTAAAACTAGTTAAAATGTTAATTAGAAGCGAGCGAAAGTTGCCAAAATACGAACAAAAGCTGTGGGAGTTTGGCAGCTACAATTAGTATCGAAGTGTCGCGTGTCAATTAATACTGGATCGGGCACTAGTCGGTTTTATTTATTCACTGCGATTACATTTGATTTTTCGTGATTCATTTGCTTTTTTATATGCATATGTATTTTTTATTACTTTTTTTATATGTAGGTACGATATATATATTTGTATATTACTTTTTTGGATGTATATATATTTTTTATTTTACGTTTTATATGAATTTTTAGTCAGTTGGAGATGTTAAAATTTTATAATACATCCAACGCAATTCTTCCGTCTATCAGTTTTTAGTCAGTTTAACTCAGCTTAAGCCCACTGCTGCACACTGGTCTCCCCTGATTTTCGCCACACGTTCCTGTACTACAACACACCATAAAACAATAAAAATTATCTGTACAGCAGTAGGCAATACATACAAACAGTTAAGCACATTTTGGTTCATGTGACGGTCTTATCGTTACGAATATTTTAAATTATTTGATGGTTTTTGGTATGATTTATTTCTTCTCTATTTTACCATTAAATATCTTATGAATATTTATACAAATTATACATGTTCTTCTTCTCTATTGTTGTGTTTATGGAATACGAAATTTATATTGGTTGTAGCTTCAGGGTGCTATGTGAATGACTGGTGGTGATGCATCTATTCATCTATCTACATAAGCATGTCGCTTGCGCCTCAACTGGGCTGACATTCAACTTTATACCTCGTATAATATACTGCTGTATGAAATGTGCTAGTGATCACTTAGTTGCTGCAACTTATCAAATTAATAAATGAATAACTTGTTAAACTTAGTTGAGGGAGTTGATAAGGGACCTTAAGTCATTTGCAACTTAGCAACGCCCTGAGCGGAACACTAGGACCAGACCAATGAGTCTGTGGAAAGTACTTGTATATACATGCATATGTATGTTGTTTATGTACGTCCATAATATCACAGAGAATTGAAAACACTTTAGAGTATAACAATTAATGATTTTTCAACCTTTCTATCATTCCACTATTGGACACGGGCCTCCGCATCGAACCTGAGCATTAAGGCAATAGTCTAATTAGTTATATTTGACAAACATCTCACATTTACGCAACATATCTTATTTTATTTCTTGTGTTTAGCAGAGAGTGACGGCGTGTGGAATGATTGAAACAGTAGTGTATCATATATTTGGGGCAGTGGAATCAAAGCGGCAGTCCGCAGCTGCGCGGCGGGGCGGGCGCAGTTGGCGGCATTGTGCCCGCCGCCCCACGCTCCCGCGAGTTTGTTTTTCGGGCAAATAGCTATAGGCTCGATAATGGGCTCGCGGACTGAGCTCGCTATCGGAAAGGTAGTCCACTTAGAGTAAGTTATATTATATAGCTATATGTGATAACGTATAGGTTAAGTCTGTTTAGGATTGTCTGTGGTGATTCATGGAGTTTCTTTCGCCGCTTCTTCTCCATAGTGAAGCACCTTCCGAAGCGGTCGTAGCATCATTTTGACATACAAAAAGTGTTCTTATTAACCAATTTTGAATAAATGACATTTGAATTTGAATTTAATTATATTATTGATAATATGTAGTAATTTGTAATAATAAATATTTTTGTGCACATTTAGAAATTTTGAACACAATAAATTAGTAAAGATTAAATGTTATTCGTTTTCGAACACAATTTATCAATTAAGTATTATGATGGTATTTAAGTACATTAATGTTTGTTTCAAATAATGAGATTTAAAAACGAAAGTAGTAACATGCATATTATGTAGTAGTAAGTACATATTACGATTATATTTCAAGATTCGCTGGAAGAAATCTGTAAATAATAATCAGATCCGTATACAATGTATGTTTGTCTTGTATAAATTCTCTTTTAAGTGTCTATTATTTGCACAAAAAAAATAGAAAAAGTATGGTATATTATTAAGGTTAAGGAATTTATTTCTCAAACGAACAGAATATTTAATTATAGAGTAATATTACATTTACAGACAATAATACATTACCGAAAAACTAGAAGGTATAATTACAATCTTTGCTACATTCTCCACTAAATATGTATACCTATTCGAGAAACCTATACATTATTGATCACAAAGAAGGTATATTTATAATCCTTACTACATTCGCCATTTACTATTTTCGAGAAATATAACAATGTAATTCGGCTTGGGCCGAAGTAGAGCATACTCCAAAGCGGCGCGCGCGAGCCGAGTGGCGTCCGGGTTTTGATTTTTGTAGTTTCGTATTATTTGCGTATTTATCCGCCCGCCGCCCGGCAGATACATTTATTTGCGCCCCGTCTGCCTACCCCGCCCCCTGAGTTCGATTGATCGCGATATCATTGCGATAATAGGAGCAGCGCGGTTCCGTCGCGGTACGCAGAAATATGGCCGGCTCCGTTCGACCGTGAGCGCGAAATGTAACGATGACATCTATTGGATCGGTGAAATGTGGCGCTGCCTTGCTAAACACAGTTCATTGTTAAAAGTCACTCTCCGAAGCTGGTGCGCGTATGAAGAGAGTGAGGCATGTGGAAGAAGTAGGTACGCTAGGTCTGCAAGGAAAGATATTTAGGATTCAGGTCTGTCTACCTACGCTGCAGAGGATCTGGCATGATGATATGGTAAACATTAGCTCGCGTTTGAATATAATTGAGATTGTGGGTCGCAGACGAGGTCAGTTTTTTTCAGTAGCCATCGTCTC
>DWDT01003137.1:0-12703 GCA_018245595.1 Microceris scylla | reverse complement strand
ATAGCGTCAATAATTCCCATAATATAATTATTTTTTTTATTGTTTTTTTTTTCCAATCCATTACAATTCCACTGCTGGAATACGGGTCTCCTCTCATATTGAGAGGGTAAAGACCATAGTCTGCCACGCTGGCCAAGTGCGGGTTGGCGGATAATATAAATTTACAATATGTACCTAAAAGGTAATATTCAGAGTAGAGGATACATATATATATATGTATGTATTTTTTGAGTGGGCCATGTAAATTACATGGCCCTCACATACCCTCCTTCAACCGTATCTAATAAAATATGTTAGCACTAAATTTTTGAAATTATGCATCCAAGTGAACAATTTGACTACATGACCCGATGGACATAAAAACCCTTACAACATTGTATATTGATAATACACCGTTACAAATGTTGGCAATACACGTTCACTGCGATAAATTAATACAATATGTATTTGTAGGTAGATATCGCTTTACGATATATCTGTTTTAACAATATTTATATTTTATTGTTGCATACTTGGGACTGAAATGGCCTAAACGATCTCTACCCCATAACAAACAATGTAATGTACATTCTGCGATCTCCAACCCGCACGTCCAGCATGGGAATTATAGGTAAACACCCCTCGGGAAGAGGCTCATGTCCAGCAGTGGTCTTAAAACTGATGATGATGATGAATACACATTAAGCTGGTGTTGCTAGGTACAATACATAATGGCAGGATCTCAATGTTAGACTTAAGGTTAAGTTTTCATTATGATTTGTCTAACAATAATTTAGTTGAAAACTGTATATAAAACTAAAAAATCATAACTTTAGGTACTACATATGTATGAAAAAATATGAAATTGTATAAAGACTTCTATTTGGTAAAGGAAGTGGCCTGCCAATACTAAAAATAGAGTAAAGATAAAAGCAATTAAAAATGTAAAGTATTGTCAATATTTTTCCTAAAATTATTTTGATCTTCTATTTATGACCTTCATTAATTTCATAGTAGATTTATTTGGTTGGCTCAAAGTAATTCAAAATCATCTCGAGGGTAGATATAATTAAACGCAGTTGTCAGTTGGATAATTTATACGGACTTGTTTTCCTTAATAAGATTTATACAATCATGATAGGCACAGAAGCTTTACCCAGGGGCGCTATTCTTTCTGTGCTAGAGGCGTCTGCACCCAATACAGTGTTTGAACAGGAGAGATGATAAGTGTGTATAATTACGGAACTCCAATAACATTACAAGCGCAATCTCGCAATTGGTTTAGTTTGTTTTTGTAGTAACATTCTTCTTAGCTTGTAATGCAAGATTATATGTAGATCTTTTACTGCAAGATACTTTCAATAGGAAAAAATCAGACATTAAAATTAGAGTAAAATATAAAGCGTAATATAACGCCTGCATCTCTTCGAAGAAATAGACAGAGGAATGTGCTTCACTCCCACGTTTCACTCATTACGATTACATTCCATCATGGAATAGGTGGTGGATCTATTGCCATACACCGGGCACAAATCTAGACTCCGAATAACTATTGGGAGTTTCATATTTAAAAGATCCAATAGTGATCATAGTGGTAGTATTACATTTTTCTAATACCTTATATCTTCGAGAGTTACAGGCGTGAAGTAGTAGTATTGGGATCGAAACTAGGACTGCTCGGTCAGCAATCGGGCTTGCAACCACTCAACCTACGAGACAATTTCAAGGCAAACTGGCCGTAACATATAAATTTACTATCTAGTAAATTGGTCATGTTCATTACAAATATGGATTTAAAAAAGTAAAAACGCAGTTCTAGGCACACGTCTGCGTGACTTTGGAATTATTTACGCGCCAATCATTTTTTATCGCCTATGTTTATTTAGGTATAGATAACCAAGAAAATCTGTTTACATTTCTGTTTTTAAAATATGTGTTAAAATAGATACGATAACAGAGAAAAATTACCTACTTTATATCTAAGTTTACGAATCTTTTTTTCTGCTATTATCTCCTAATACTACATCTTTCAGGAACAAATAGGATTTGGTACCTACTGATGGGTTGTGATGCAAACATGCACATGCTCCTTTCTATTTATATATAACACAGTGTTACCCGAAGTAACATCATATTTCGCTTCGACCATCATAACCAAATTGTTCACGTGACTTCATAGGCATTTTATTTCAACAAAACCCTGGTGTTTTTATATTCATCAGTTTTTGCCGCAAAAAAGAACTTAATAACTTTGAAAATCCCCAGTTAAACTTCAGTGGATAATTAGCATTGCTGGTGGCGTCAATTAAAATAATAATCGCCTTCCTAGCCGCAGACGGACTGAAGCCGAAAGGATTACGATTGCGGACTCTACTTCTTAGTCTTATAAACAAAAAGCTATTGGGCGCGGAATTTAAATACTTCCAGCAGCCATTACTCTAATTGGAGGATGTCGTGTCGTGTTCGGTTATTGCGTTTCCACTTTACGTTGAAAATGAAATGTTCCTATATACGTGTGTGTGCTTAATTTGTATTTATTTTTAAATACCTGACTTATTTAGTCAGATATCTTAAAATTAATGGCCTGACGTGACGGTAAAATAGTTCCCTAATGATTAAATGCATATTACATAAGGGAATTAAAAAATAAACGTTTGAAACCAAAATTGGTTTTTTTAACATGCCAGTACTAGACTGTTGCTGCAGTAGTTGGTGAACCTGACTGCTGTGCCGCGGCTTGTGAGTTCAATTCTAAAAGTATATAAGTATTGTCTATTGGAAAATGTATATATGGTTACCATACCAAGATAAAAAACTAAAAAAAAACATATACGTAGTATCTAAATCGTGATCAGATGACCATGTATGAATTGGCCCAAGGTATTATTAAAATGAATCGATACTAGAGGTTCATAGAAATAATTAGATAACCGGTGAAGCTTAAGTAATGAAGTCAAACCACAATGCATTTTACATGATTTATTCAGCCTAATGTGACAAATCGTACTGTTACTGTAAAGGACAAACCCAAAATTTTCCACAAATTACACGTACATACATATGTATGTATGTTCCAAATAATCAATATCTATATTAAATAAAAGGTACAAGGATTATGGTTAATAACGTGGCAAAAAATATACAGATAAATAAAAAATATTGTACTAAATATATCTTTGAAACTGGTCATCGCGCTTATTACAATATTACCTTTAAGTGTGCCTCACAGCAGAACGCGTACCTACATACGGCTCGAAATTAACGTCTTATTTTCGTAAATATAAAATAATAAAGCATTTGTCATATTTAACCACTTATGTACCGGTGGTGTCGTTAAAATATTGGGAAAATTAAAAGTAATTGCGCGGAGACACTTTCGCGAAATGGCACACGCGGTAAGAGCTATCGACTTGTGTTTAACATACATACATACGAAATGTTGGAAAAACATGACCCCGATCCGAAAGTATCATAAACATAGGTTTATCTCACCAATACATATGTTAGTTTTCGCTGTGTATAATCGCCGAGTACTCGCACATACATACGTACGCACTAGACCAGTTTAGTAAATTAACTATGAATTGAATTAAGAATGAATTGTATGAATGAAGGGGTAATATTGATCAGTAGATCAAACATTTTCTTTTTTATGATTCTAATTACAGGTTTATAAAAGTATATAAATAATACATTTGTATAAATATATGTGTAAATCGTATTTGCTTGCATCATCTTAAAAAGAAAATGCTAACGTTTCTGATAGAGTAAACGAATTTTTCTGTTACTTTACTGATACTTGCCGATTGTTTTAACATGTAGACATCTCCAATTAATAAATATCTAAATAGAGTTCGAGTATGGGATTAAAAAGACGACTCCGTCTTCATTCGACAAAAATAAAATACTTAAGAAAATATACTTTTTTACTTTTCTCCTTCGTAATACCAGAATCTGACACTTTTATTTTATTTAAGTACAGATACATTGCATGTACAGTGCATGATGGTTATTGTAAGACTCTACTATTTAATTACAGTAATCATCATTTTTAATTATACTACAATTGAATGCAAACAACCTGTACAGCATCTGCAGGACTCTACATACATCAATCATGGCATTCACACACGCAAAACATTGTATTATTATTATAACTACAAGCACACATTTTCTTCTTGTTTCTATCCACACATTTCAATTGCGGCCGCGTAATAGAGTCCGAAATCGGTATCAAAAATATGACGGTTCAACAACAGAATTTTAAACATTTTTTTTGTCGGTTTAACCTTAACTACATAGTTATCCGTTTAGTGAACTACGTTTATCGGAATTGTTCCTTCGCGGCACGTTTGCCACTAATCTCTATGTATAATTAAATATTTCTGTGTAGAAATAAACGAGGCCGCTAGCTGTCATTAAGCGTAGGGATTTATTCAGAATAGAAATAAAATGTGTGGAGTATGAAAATGAAAATTACATAATATTTAAATCACAAATACTTCTTACTGAACGAGATTGCTATAATTTATTTATCAGTTACACTATCTACGTGTCCAATATAAATTAATGAAGTGAGGAAATTGTAATGATACTTGTAAAAAAAGGTAAAATATATTATAGGAAATAAAAAACGGGATTATGTGACTCTGACAACTATATACATCAAAGAACAATTGAATTTTGTTTCCTGCATTTTCAACTCTTTCCATCTCTGCTCAATTTCTTCTATTAACAGAGGATTTCTAAAATTTTAGGTAAAGTCTATTCAGCGAAGACTTGATCAAAGCACCCTGTATCTGCTAATTTGGATATACTCAACACACATTAATAGCAAATATCTCGATATTGTATGGAAATATGTACTTTGATAATTACTAAATAATACTCCCACAATTTTTTAGTCCTCTCTTTGTTTATTTTTTTCTTTTGTTTACTAATCGATTTTAAAACCAACTGAATAGAGAGTACACAACATTTATAAAGTAAAAAAGTGTTAATGTTTTGTTAATTACCATACATATCTTTAGTAATTAACTCTGTCGCTTTAATATTTTTATGTTAATTTTGCTATCATAAGATTTAAACGCGACTTCTATTATGTCTACTTTATTTTATAAAAGTCGCAGCACCTTATATTCTTACGAAATATATTGTCTTCATAACCTTCCCACTATTATTATTTTTTAACTGACAACTAGATACTTATCAGTGTGCGCACGGCCTTACGTCGTGACCGTCAACCCATAACAATAACGCACGCCTAAATTATAACTACATACACACATAACACACAAACAAAAACTCACCGAAAATAATTCCAAAAAGCCCCGGAAGGCGGTGTACAAAAAACACGAAAATTCCTTTTTTTTTTATTATTTCAACACTTTTTATACACGTACTTTTATAGGTTCACTTCACTGTACACATAAATATTGTTAGATACAAATCCACTATTTTATTATAAAATCATAACACGGTAAATAAAATACACCAAACTTAAAATTATGTTAACATTTCGTAAGTCTATAAACGTTCGTGTGGCGACACGCGCGCGCAGCCGACTCCCGCGCAGGTCGGGTAGAGACTGGCGTAAACTGACGCACCTGTCATCCGACAACTAAAAAACAATAGCAAACACTAAATCCATAGTAGCCTCATCGTTTATGGCGCTGACAGCTTTTAGTACCTATTTTTTTACCAGTAATAATACTGTTTGTAAAGCGGAGGAAATGAGTCGGTGCCCTGCCTGCCTTATATACTTATACAATGGTAATTAAAGTCGCTGTATATTACTATTTTTTCCAAACAGTTTAATATTAAAATTATTTTATCCTTACGATTACTTATTACGATTACGATACTGGTGGCTGTTGGTATATAGGTATCTATCATAATATTGATGAAAACGAAAACATTAATTACTTAAATAATGACAAAGCCAGTAATCAGGTGGTCCCGCAGTAGTGCGATTAGATTTTTAAAGTCTTTTGACTATACGCATAGCTAAACTTAGTTAAAATACGGGTTTGCCATGAATCCATATTTACCAGTTCCTAAAACTACCCTGAAAATATCCGACCAAACATTACGATAATTTTCTAACGATACCTTCCAAGATTTAAAAATGTAATATAATAAATTCAGGATTACCCTGGTCAAATAACATTGAATATTAGGGTAATCTTGACGAAGGAGCAAAGTACAAAAATATATGTACGTCACGTAAATTATAATAATTAGGGAAGAGATACTTCATTATACTTCATAATACTAACTCGCGCTTGACGAGCGTGCCAAACCTTTTTCATCTCATTCTGAGACGAAATCCATGACCCATAGTAAAATGATAAAAAATCAGTGAGTACTATTCTAAAAGTTACATCAGTAAACCACAATAAATTCTAAATAAAATGTACATTTCTATAAAATAAAAAATAAAGTCGAATGTGTGAGCAATTGTTACGGTTGCTTGAACTTAGAACTCTACTAATGATTAACCTTTATGTTGCTTACTGGTTATATAAGCCTTTGTAATTTCCTGTTCGCGTCCATTCATGGTTCCTAGCTAAAGGTCGTCTGAATCAACATATCTGTTGTCTATATATAACAGTCTCTATATTACAGTATATGTATTGCAGTATAGTACTGCAGGCGATGATTTTATTGACCCGCATATTGTAATATAACTATATGGAACTGTCTTAAACTGTTTTGTATGTTTTTTATATAGAGAGTTTTTAATTACAAAAATCTTTGTCTAATTAATTTTAATAAATAAAGGCGTATTTGAATAAATATACATATTATTGAAATATAAATCCTGTAAATTAGAAAGGAATAACAAGCTAAAGTGACAGTCAGCTGGAAATATCTGTCGCAGAACCGATAACCGTTGGAGTAGACGCGTTCTGGAATGGAGACCGCGTATTGGTAAACGTAGCGTAGGAGATCGGCCCTCCAGCTACGCGGAGGGACGATCTGGGTTCGTGGAGAGGCCTATGTCCAGCAGTGGACGGGAGTAGGTTGATGATGATGATGATAGAAATCTAGTTTCAATATTTTCTTGACTTTCGTGGCTGTCATTAAATTCCACTTTCTATAGCAGTCCCATTACTTGGGTTCTCAGTAGTTATACGGTAATTCCCTGACAAATCTTCAAATAAGAAAACCTTTATAAAAAGGTTTTCTATAAGATATACCAACGCCTTGGCAAAGAAATTAGACTATGCCGTTTTTTTGCACTAAAACGCTCGTGATAGTTCTGTTCTGCGCTATTAGAAAGACTGATATCTCGGGAGAAGCGTACCAGTTTGTCAAGAGCACAATATCATTGTTCTTCTCTACATAACTACCGCTTAACAAAACACAACAGAAAAGCTTACAATCTATTTTCAACTCATCAAAATATCTTTTAGCTTCGAAAAATACATGAGTATAGTGACACTACTTTTATATTCGTACGCTACAGAACTACTCTACCACATGAAAAATTCGCACACTAAATTCTTATTACTTACCATAGATACAGATCTTCATTCATTGAAGCCCGTTACACGCATTAGTGTGAATAAAATTATGCACGATGACACACAGCATTCTTTTGTTTGTTTTTTTACGGCCAGTTATAATTGTTACAATGGAAGGAAAGCCTAATGGTCCTCCCCCATACGTGTTAATACTTACATATATGCTATCTCGCTCTACTTAAGTTATTCAATAGCTTTGCGAGAATCTATTGGAATTATTCAAATCTTTATTAATTTAATAATAATATTGACAAAATGCAACAAGTTAACTAACGCTCTATCTCACGATAAAGGCACAGATACGAGTACAGCGGTACCTTTACGAACAGTTACAATTCTTGCGATTCTAAAGAATCACAAAATCTCATAAATGTTATATAGATATATTTTAATACTAGTACAGTTTCTAGACTATGTCCAGATTAATGAGTTCGTTGTAAGGATTTCAACTCTACCTGTTCTTTACGATAAATACGATGAGGTGAGATAAAATGTGAGATAGAATTGATTAATTCTTATGTATCTTGGATCGCATATTTGCAATTTAATACGTATTTCTAAGAAACATGCAAAATGCCTAGCTTTTAACAGATTTTAACATAGTCGGATTTTAAGCCATAATTATTAGGATTATATCGTGCAGCTAAATCCCGTGCAGAGTAGAAACACAGTATCGATTGCCCAATACTTTTGTTCTACAGACCTGGCTTGCTTCCTCAACAACCGTCACTCTCTTCATACACGATATTCATGTGTACGATATTCATATCATCATTATTAAAATGTCTTTGTAATTTCAGCTTTGACATCTACACGTAGTTTATAACGTTAATAATAATTATAAACATAAACAAAGATTATTTAAAAAAACCTTTAATGGTTGTTGACTTTCCTCCAAAGCCCAAGATGTAGAGAAAGGCCTAAATGTTGATCATTATTGAATGATATTTATAGCACGGACAGACACCTCAATATAATGTTAAGATTTGAAGTGCATATGCGTGGGTACGGACAATGAATTGTAGACTGACTCAGATCGTATTCAGCCTCTTCAAAGAACTTAAATAGGGCCATTCACCTCTAAAAGTAGAGTCGGTTAGATAATCTGATTAGATTCATAGTATCAGCCTACGCTTATGCATACTAAGTTGAACTCTAAGGTTATTCATAGTTAGGATTATTATTTTAAAGATTTTATTATTTCAATATTCAACAACACTTACTGTAATAGTCACGGAAAACCTTGTGATGAAAACGCCAAGCCTTAGAATTTTCAATGTTGTCTAAGGTGTGTGAACACTGCCAACTCGCACTTGACACCGTGACAGACAGCGGCCTTAACTCTCCCATTGCAAGAGGAGACAAGTGTCCAACAATGGTATAATAAGTTAGTTAATGACAAATTACGAAGTTTGTAGTATTTATGTATATATTTATATAATAGTAAAAAAAATAATTAGCAAATTTTTCTGCCATTTATATTCAAATAATTATGCATTTGACTAGTAATTATAATGTATACATGTCTCTCAATAAAAAATAACCTTCAAAACAGCCTGTATCTCCTACAATAAGACTGTTAGTTACTTGCCCAAAAGCCAGTAATTATTTAATTTGATAATCCTGCGCGAAATTTAAATTTAATTGTTATGAGCTAATTTGATTATAGATCGGATTATAGTTTTTATCATTGATAATTAAAGTTACGACTTGTCCAAACACACCTAGCTCTAGCATTTTTTCTTTATTGCCATTCATACAAACAAACAGTTCTTTGTTAGGCGTTTATATAACCCGTTTGGTTTATTGCTTAATTAATTCTGTACTTAATTGACACAAAACTGTAACGTTAGAACCGTCTATGTATCACGGGTGTGAGTATATTAATCAAAAACCAGTTTCGAATTGTACAAAATGAGTGACTTTTTAAGGAACCAATCGCACATCTCTACTTTACGACATGTACAATAGAGACTATAGTTCCTTGATAGTACACTATCGAATAGTGTATGCAAAATAGTCAGATGAAGATTAGTCAACAGATAACATGAGCAACTAGTTGGACGTACCGACTTCTGTTTGTGTGTGATTAATGACGAAGGCGTACGATGAAGTGTATTATACATTACAATTGAACGCATTATAACATTATATTCCGTATCACGTTTAATGTTTAGCAAACCGGTTAACCGTATTCTAGTCTCATTGGCAACCGTATTCTAGTCATGTTAATTATGACAGATAATTATGTTAAATAGTTAACTTTGTATCCCTATTTAAGAATACAGTTTCACGGATAAGTGGCTGGTTTAGTATAGCAAGAGTTTACAGCGAAAAAGATCGCTAAATGCTTATAAATAAAATTAATAATGTATACATTCCTTGTTTACCATAACAATGTGAGTCATATAACAATGTCTGGCAAAATACATACATAGTAGCGCAGAGAAAAAATTTATACAAATTATACTCTTCGACAAAAAGACATATATTCGTACACAACAGTTTAATAACTTACAGCCGATTTTCGACCATTACAAGAACGTTATTATTAGTAGTTTAATTAACAACACACAAAAAAAAAGTGTATTTTTAGTAGCAAACGAGCAGACAGCCGTCTCAAATAGCCGATGTTGCCAATAGAAAGCTGCAATGGTTCTCGGCCGGGATAATAGGATTTGAATTATTATAACCAGACCCTTTAGTATGAAAACAAAAATTGTTCTAATCACAATTGCCCCGGTTTATTATACTACCCTGGTTTTGCATGTCTAAAATTCAGAGAAACATAAAAGAATAATACAAATCAGCTAAAGGTATTTTTCGTCACTAAAAATAAGTCTGATTCATTTAATTTCAGGTAATTATTTTCGAGCATCGAGCAGACACCCTGTCCATTACAACGCCCAATTTGTTCACTTACATAAATAGCTTCATACGTTATAAATGGCCCCATCAAATAAACGTCAGAAGTGTCAGTCACATGTGTGATTGGACAGTTTTGACAACTGTCAATTTTGACAATACTGGTTGGTGAATAATTATGAGGCTTCGACCAGAGTGATCATTATTGGCACAGAACATATACAAGTAGAAATTACTTTGAAACTGCTCGATTTATAACTTTCATACTCACATGTATTGGTCTATAGTAACAATAAAGCAAGTAATGTATAGCTCCCTCCAAATTGGTGATTACAAGTTACGTAAATGAACAATAAGACAAAATGAAGTACTAATTTTACTATATATTAGAGGAAAGAAAAATCATCCGCAATACATTTGTACAAAACGTAAAAAAACCAGGCTAATGCTCTCAAGTCGTGGTTTATGAGGCAAATTGATAATGATACAAAACGGACTCAATAAAAGAAAGTTAGCGACACTTTATGTGCGGTTACTAGATTTCTTTGAATGCACAAATTATATCGTAGCTCGAGTTTCTATTCGCCAAGTGTCATAAAACGAGTGGTGATCAACAAGAAAACTTAGATCATGATTCTTATAAAATGGCAGTAATTTTGCGTGGTAAGTAAATGTGACCCAGAAACATTATTTTGCTTGACGCTTAAACAATTTTGGTCCAATTTGAATTGAGAAAATGTTGAATCCTTTGACGAGAACTATTACTCCGTGTTACTTTTTACGTGAGTGTTTTGTTGCTAGTGTTACTTTTAACATTTAATGGCATTTCATTTAATTTCTTAAATGATCTAGCCTCGTTGTCAAGAAGCACATATTTTAGTTGCATGCACTCAATTTCAATCAACTTGAATCAACAAAAAGGATAAAATATCAAATATCATAAATCAATTTTAAATATGAAAATTAAAGTCACCACACATTTTAAAATTACGAAAAATGAACAAAGAGCGTATAACAATGTGACATAAGTTGAAAAGAACAAGTTTTTTTATATTAATACATGCATTCATTATTTACATCTCCCCCAATTAAAACCTGAAAGTTTATCGAGTCAAGGTGACGATAAAACCGATAAGCAGCGGTGACGTTTCACATGTATTCGAGAATAAAAACCGTGATTTGGCTGCCTTTGGAGAATAATTCGAGGCATGGCATAATTTCTCCAATTTTTTTCCCATTTCACGTAGTATGAACGCCACGGTCGCGTGCCGGTTGCCCCCGTGCATTAATGTTTTCTTTGATGACGGCACTTTTTGAACCATACTCGCAACATGAAAAGGGAATAAATTTCGATAAGTTCTACATGCAACGTTAATTTTTTTTTGTATAAAGTTACTAATAATCTCGGCTAGGCAAATGTGTGCTCATTTTTAATGTATTATTTTTATGTTAATTAAAAGCCGTTTTAAATGTTCTTTAATTAATGATCTTAATTAGAAATCTAATCTGTCGGTCTCCTGTTTTAGAATAGTAGCTACCAATGCGTACTTATCTGTGTAATCTACCCAAATACATGCAACCCTTGAAGGTAAACTTGGAAAGTCGCAATGACGAAAAATGACGGCAATGGCAATTTAAAATTGAAAAGACCTTTATAGATTTGAAATATTTAAATCAAATATTTTCTTATGATGAGTTCGAAAATGACCGATTCCTTTGATAAGTTATTACCTGCAAACATCTCTCTTCATAACTGAACTACGAAATATAAAACAAGCTTTAATAATGATGCACGTCAATAATGGTTCCTTTTGACGACTAAAACGCACCAAAACTATGTAAATCAGTTACTATACGTCAATAAATCCGCAATGCGGCGGCGCGGTAGAGCAATGGCACCTTAATGGTAGAGGAATGTAACCAAAAACCACCAACCAAAACCAAAAACTGCTGAAATTATATCGTCAAATAAAAACCACACGTCTCATATTCGACACACAAACATTATAGTTGGGAGCAATATTCACGTGAAGATCCATATCTGGGCCCATAGTTGGCCAACACTGGCCACGCTCGGATGCGTACAGACGGTCCGACAGAGCATGTAACAAGGGCGTCGTTATTTGGCTGTTTCTTCTGCTCTACGCTACTGATATGTACAAAATCTGTCAAAACCAATATTAACTAGTTATTTATGTATAATAATTAAGTTGGGCATTAAATGATATTTTATTTAACGAGCGCTTAAAATTATGTATGATGAATTAATAGACAGGTATAATGGTAATTGGTTATTTTGCTTGAAGATAGTTCCATCAATAAATAGAACC